>JADDOH010024904.1:0-47646 GCA_016648135.1 Agrypnia vestita | reverse complement strand
TTTTTTTATTATTTTATGACTTTCAAAACTTTTGCTATTGATTTTCACTCTAAGTTATTACTTTTTTGTTTTTGAATTTCTATTGTATGTTTCCCTTATGCTTCTGCATGTTATATACTTGCTTTTTATTTTATATTATATTTATCTTCATATATTTGTATCTGACTTTTAAGTATTTTCTTTCCACTTTATGTTATTAATATTTTTACATGTTATTATTTTATTTTTCTTTAAACTATATATTCCATTAATGTACACTTTACCTATCTTTTTGTAAAAGCCATGTAGGGCATTGATAAATAAAAAAATAAAAAATGAACAAAATAATGCTGTACCAGCAGAATCTAAACGTCAGGCATTTAGCAGTCAGTGGTTTGGTTTCGTGGTCACACGAGAGTGGGTCAGGGCTTGACATTCACTGGACATGTGACTGCCGGAGCGTGGAAGGTATTAGTGCATCGTAGGCAGAGCCACAACCCCTGGTGCTGGGGCACAGCCCTGTAACACTGCAATTAAACGTCCTTTGGTAAATACATCGTTTTGTTTGATGGCTTGATATGACCTACAAACGTATTGTCACCCACCACAGAATCGCTGTGATGGGTGACAAATAAAATACTTGAAATTCAGTTTTGTTTAATCATGAAAGCAACTGAACAAGAACATAAATAGAGTAGTACTATGTAATTCACACTAATTTCACACTCTTTACTCGAGATTATTCCACAAAATACTAGGTAGGTACTTTTCTATTTCGCTATACCTTTGTCTATCGCTTGTTTATGGTCAATCGCACGGGTTGAAAATTTGCGCACTTCTGTAACCTCGCTGAACTGTCCTGTGGCCCCTTATACAGTAATTGTCATTATGCGAACGTTAGTAGTAATTTTCAATATAGTGCAAAACATCAAGAGTGCTGGCAAATCCTCCTCTATGTGTAATTTTTTCTGTTTCTAGTTTCGTTATGGCATTATGCAGGGGCGTGCAGTGAATACATTGAAGCATGACTTACATAAACATATTAAAAAAAAAAAGAAATTTAGTATATGACATCTTTTATTCCTTTCACAATTATTTGCAATTAAGAAATCGGCTATCGCCGATGCTAGTATCTGCTGCTCTAGACGGCTATACTGACCACTGCGTGGTAATAAGGGGCCGTTGCACGCCCATTGGTACCTGTAATGGCTATCAGCTGTACAGCTACGTTGCTGTAACTGCCCACTACGCGGCCATTGGTGTCTGAGATTATAGTGGCCACTGCGCGGCTATAAGTATGTCCTATTAGTTATTATTCATAATATAGATGATGACCTGTCGCCGTGGATGCTACCAACTTTGATACATTTCATACAAAATGTATATTCTAACCTTAAAATTAAACGTCAAAAATTTAATTGCCCGCAGAAAAAATTAAATTGCCGTAATAATATTAAAATTTGAAAGTAACTCATTTTTTATTTATTTTATTTTATTTTATTCGGTCATCCAACAAGGAGACACAATCGCTAAGTAAGACAAAATACAAAAAAAAATAGTTAAATGTCTCCCACAATTAAAGGATAACACAAATAGAACATTACCATAAAAAAGTCAATTTGACAATGACAGATAAAACAATTTTCATTTAACCGATTGTTCCAAATTTAACTTTAACATAGACACAAAAGGGCTCGTGATGTATATAATATAGATGATCAGGGAGGGGGACGAGTTTCTATTATCTGCCTCACAATATGACGATACTCTTCATATTTAGTGTTAAAAATATCTATTGAATTTTAAAGGTAATTTTTAAGTGACTCGAATGTTAAATAATGTATATGTAATATTTCTACACACTAATATATTAGGTCCTTACATATGAAATTGGTGTTTAGTATGGGAGGAACATGAAGCCGATTTTTTTTATTATAATAAATTTATTTAATCAAAGTATGTACCATTGCTATCTATGCACTTTTGCCATCTCTTAGGTAGTTCATCGATCCCTTTACTGAAAAACCATTCGGACGGGAATCAATAAAATCTTTGAAGGCGGTTTGGACTGCCCCATCGGAGTTGATTTTTTTTCCTTTGCAAGAAGTTTTCCAAATTTCGAAAAAAATGGTAATCTGTTGGGGTAAGATCCGGAGAGTACGGTGGATGTCTTAGATATTCCAATTGAAGCTCCTCTAATTTGGTAGCCGTCTGTTGTGCAGTGTGTGGTCTAGCATCATCATGAAGCAGCAGTGGCCTAGAGCGATTAACCAGCCTCGATTGTTTAGCAGCTAGCTTTTCCATCATGGTTTGCAGTTGCTGACAACAGACATCTGCCGTAATCGTCTGGCCAGATTTAAGAAAGCTGTAGTGAACGACACCAGCACTAGTCCACCAAACGCTCACAAGAAACTTTTTTGGAGTCAATTTTCGCTTGGGGCATGGGTTGGCTGGTTCGGCAGGGTTCAGCCATTGCGATGAGCACTTCCGATTATCGTACAGGATCCACTTTTCATCACAGGTAATGATTCGATTTAAAATCCCTTCATTATTGTGCCGGTTGAGTAATGCAATGCAGCAGTCAACGCGCGTTTGTTGATTTGCTTCACTCAATTCGTGAGGTACTCACCTTTCAAGCTTTTTTACCTTACCAATTTGCTTCAAGTGGATTAAAACAGTTTTATCACTAACACCGCAGCCTGCAGCTAACTCGGATGTGGTTTGCGATGGATTCGCTTCCACAATAGCCTTCAATTCTTCATTATCAACTTTGGTCTCCGGCCGTCCACGGGGCTTGTTCTTCAGGTCGAAATTTCCAGAACGAAAACGTTGGAACCAAAAACGCACTGTGTTTTCTTTTGCGGCACCGTCGCCATACACATCATTAATCCTTCGAGCCGTTTCTGCAGCACTGGTGCCACGGTGGAACTCGTACTCGTAAATAACGCGATATTTCAAGTTTTTCATTTTGTAAACTGAGTGACGCAAAGAAAAAAACAATTGAGGAAAAAACAAATGAATTATAATTTTCAAAACACAATTACATGAGTAAATAGCTGTATAAATTTGGATTTGGAATTCCTAACCAAAGAGAAGATATTTGAGATCAAATTTGCCAGTACGGCAAAACGCCAATTTCATATGTAAGGACCTAATAATATCTAAATGTGTGTATGTAAAAATGTATGTATTTGTTTTTTTTTTAAGCTGGCAATGGAAAAAATCAGAGCAATTATAATATAGATGATCTGTCACCGTGGATGCTGTCAATTTTGATACATTTCAAACAAAAAGTTTGTTCTAACCTAAAAATTAAACGTAAAAAATTTTATTGCCCGCGAAAAATAAATTTCATGTATGAAAATTAAAATTTGGAAGCATCTCGCTTTAAAGTTACTCGAATAATGTATATATATATTATTTTTTGACATTAAATAATGTCGAAATGTTTTTGAAAATATTTTGTACACCCCGTTTCTTAAAAAAAAAATACGATTCGTTTCTTAAGCTGGCCATGGAAAACAGGACACTACCGCAGATGTACCGCATTTATGACATGGATGTGTTTGGTGGCGCGACCCTTGCGTGTAGCCTGAGCCTCACGCTGATTGACATGTCACACTCGGCTGCCCGCGCCTCATTAGCGGCTAGTTAGGCTTGTTGTTGGCAGCCATCGTAGCTCAGTAGGAATGACACTGGCTTCCCACCTGAGGGTTCCGGTTTTGATTCCCGGTGAGGTCACAATTAATCTATGCGATTTACTCAAGCCTGAGGGTTTTTTATGTGTTTCGCTTCTGTAATTGGGCCTCTTGGCCTGTTGAATAAAATAAAAAATAAAAAGAATTCCATCAAGTAACGGACGGGAATTTGAAATTTTGATAGTTAATTATTCATTTTTTATAAAGGTAATAAGGTTCTGTCAAATACCTACAAATAATTTCAGTTTTTTTTTCAAAATAAATGTTTTAAGTCATTCTTTAGGGTACTCATGCGCCTGGTCTCTTTAATTTCATTAATTAAATTTCTTATAATTTGTTATTCTCATAATTTATAAAATATATTTTTAGGTAAAATAGAATTAGTCATTCTTTCTTTCTGGAATCTGTTTATTATTTTAAATGTGGCAACCTACTTAACAAGAAACTGGCCGCTAAAAATTATGGCACCAGCAAGTCAAGCACGAATTTCCCAGACCATTCAACCGAAAGGGTTGCCAGATGCCGGAAAATAGGATAAAGTTTTCCCTCGGTATGTAGTAAAAAACACATTTTACGAAAATATAAAATTTTGTTACAATTTCAGCCGTTTATTCAAGGAAAACTATAAAGTAATAGTGGCGATTTATTGTGTCATGTTCTGCATAATAACATTATTATATCAACTTCAACTGTTTAGAATTTTTCCTGGATATTTCGGCAATCCTTTGATAGATTGTTATGATGTCTTCTATGAGATATTGAATAGTTTTGATGTGAATTATGATACAAACTATGGCCGTTTTGTTTTATTTTATTTTTGTGCTTCACCGGGCTAAGATGCCCATTTACTGAAGGAAAACAAATCACATATATGAGTTCACAGGGAATCGTACCCGGAACCCTCGGTGTGAGAATCCAGTACCATGCCCACTGGTCTACGAGGGTCATCTAATTAACAGAACGTTCACACATTCTGGTTGTGGTAGAGTGTGAGGAGTGCGTAGTGATAGTGTGAAAGAGATGAAGGCACGTGGTAGGAAGCGGGGGAAACGGGCGACGCCATTCGGGCACTGACGGTCGCACGCAGAGGTATTGTTTATGAATAAAAGTGATAATTACTGAACAAGATCGGGTATTCAATTTCTTCCTTATTTCAAGAAAACGTATCATACTCAGGAAGTGAATATATCACACTGGTGATACTGATAGTTACTGTTTGCTGATTTTTCTTATCTATTTTTTCGTTTACTTTTTCTTTTTATCGTTTTCTTTTTCTTCTAATCAATTCTTATTATTTTATAAGAAAAGTAAACCAAAATCTATGCGCAGTATTTTTGTTGATTGATTAATATCACAGTATTTATTTTTTAAATTAATTCTGGTAAAGGTGTAATGAAAATAATGTCGAATCGTCAATTACAGTAATTCATACTGTAATTTAATTAAGGAGTAGATATGCGTAAATTTATTACACATTCAATAAGAGACAATAAATACATATGAATCTTTCAAATTGCAAAGTAATATATTAATAAATTGAACGTTTCATTCTACACCAATTATAATATTTTATTTTTATTCTTCTGCAATAACGATATATGCATTTTGGTTGGATTATGCATGTTTCATTAGTTGTGTTGAGACAGGCATAATTTACAATTAGTTGTACAATTTAGTTTTAAACAAGTATCCTGTATACAAAAGTACAAGTACTTAGCTCTTTATTTGTGTTGAATTTTAAAAATAGTGAATCAAATACAGTAATAAAAAAAGATACATACTTTTTTGTTTAAACATAGTGTTTTACTGAGTGAACCAATTTTGTATCTGCTGATATTTTTAATCCAGGATTTTATTTTGTATTTTTATGTTTAATGTAATTTATCACAGAAATATATTCCTTTAAATTTTGTAGAAGTTTGACTAGTCTGTAGAAAAAACCCCTTTACCAATATATAGTTAGTGTTGGGATTTGTAAATTAAGTTTGTTTGTTCATATGGTAACTATTATTTGGTTCCTATTAAAACATTTATAATTGTATCTTATTAAATAGTATCTTTAGTATTAAATTTTAATTTACGTAGGTAGATATTAACTTAACATTTATAAAAACATAAAATTATGTACTTTGGTTATGTAGGTATAATAGTTAAAGTAGGTAATTGTTACAGAGGGCAGATTAGTTAGGGCAAAACAAGCTTTGTTTCTGTTTAGCGCTTCTAAGGCTACCTTGTGGACTACCTTGAAGTGCCTCCCTGTAAGGGTAGATTCTGCACTCGTACAGGTGATTTTTCGCATATATATATATGCATAATTTATATGTGTATACGTGCGTTATATAATATTAGGTATTAATATATATAATATCCTATTTTTTTCAAATTTTAAAATTCATGCCAAAAGTAAAATAAAATTGGTATAGATTGTATTTTTACTTATATAAGGTCATCTTATTTCGTATCATTACAAGTACATATATGAGGTCATCTTTCTGTTCTTCTTCGAGTCAAGATAAAATGAGAAGGATAGTTTTTATCGCAGAGGCATGAGTTAGACTAATTTGTTTATTTTTGATGTGATACACCTTTCCTCTTGCTTTTCTGTAATCTTTGGCAAAGATTTCATGAAAATCAAGTGAAGTGGTTAAAATATTTTGCAATTTGAAAGGCGATATAATATATTCGTGTGCATGTAAAAGTATATTAAATTCTAAAAAAAATTCCAATAATTGCGAGTAATCAAGAACTTCAGTAATAATATTTAAATATAATTTTTCAAATAATTTAGAAAAACAAGAAACAAAAGACATTTCATTCTGATATTTTGAATGGTTTTTCTGAAACATATTGGTATGATTAATCAAACAAAAGAAGTAGATATATACAAATAATACAATCAATATTTTTCATATAAATAACTGTTTATAACATTGCTGAATTATTTATTGTTAAATATAATAATTATACAATTTGGGAGAAAACCTCAAATCGCTGCTTCAGCAATTTGTAGACGTCTCCTTGGTACCGCAAGCACAAAGTACTTTATGTATTATGTATGTACACAATAATATATTCCTCGTTGTATTCGAGGGATCGTATTTTCAACGCACAGGAGAGACGGCGAAGAAAGCCAAAAACCAACACCCGCTTATGGCCTAACAATATGGCGAAACAATCGCACTTGAATAAGCGAGTTAAGACTCCATTTATGGATTAGGAAGTTTAAATATTCATTACTGTAAAATGTAAAATTGCTTTTCTCTCAGAAGCGCCCAAGTCACCTCTCGATCGCGCTCGGCTGCGTAATATATTCAAATGGTGTCTTTAATATTCAATTTAATTAGTTACACGCGTAAAGTTTGCCTTAGGTTCTGAATTTCATTCCTGGCCGGGTTTTAAATAAAAAAAATATAATTCATCGAAGAGACTGATCCGAAAGTGACGTCAAAAATCAATACCAAGCAAGTAATTTAACCCAACTCAATAGAAAATTAATAATTTTTTCAATTTTTATTTTATTTATTTCTTAAGTTAGTTAATATTTAACTCCTTTATATTAAGTATTATTTTACACTTTATATCTTAAAATCTATTACTATTATACTATCCATAATTACCAACATGTTTACATTTATATCTAATTTAATTTTTAATACATCTTATGCTCTACAATTATATACTATTTTTACAAAAATTATCGTATTTACTTTTAAATTCAATCATCTTATTTATATTCTTCATGTTTTCTGCCATGTTTAAAAATTATAATTTTTTAAAGAGAAAACTTGTTTTATTGTGAATATGATCGGTGCGAATAAAAATGTTTGATAACGATAAAATAAATGTCTCATATAGGAAAGAGCGGGAGTGACGATCTGCCTTTAAGGCTGGCTTAAGTGATCATTTTAAACAAAGCAACATTCATCGATTCTACTCAAGATCATCCACCACACATCTATCAAATTTTGGAATATGTATATATGGTTTTTTCCACATTATTTAGATTTTTTATAACCACGCTAACTCCATTTATCATTTTTGAAAACTTGTTATTCCCATGAAACAGTATAGATGTCAAATAAGTCTTTTAAAAATTTCATAAGAGTATATTGTCACGGGACGTGGCTGTGGGAGGCAAATGAAAACACTGGAAATTATTTCACGATTATTAAATTAATTAATTATTTGAATTAATTTATAAAGTCTCTGGGAATGAATAAATACACATTTTCTTTAAATAGAAATGTGTACGCGGAATACGTGGCGCATTAATATTCTTACGATTTTTAAATTATGATAAATTAAATTATGCTATGAAAATAGGACTAAGTTGTTGGTGTCCTGAAATAGGGCTCGAACCACCAACTACCAGATTACTAGGCGAACATTACACCAATTAGCTACTCCTTCACTATTCACACTACTTCGCAATCAATCGCTGTCTGTAAAATACTTAATTATTGTTTGCTAGAATACTGTGTTTAATTCTCTTCGTAAACACTTTGCCAGATTAGTCCTATTGTTACTGGTATGCGTTTTTTAAACTGTTTTTGCTAACAGTTTTATCGCTGGTTACTTCACGGTGATAAACGTCAAAATAATCATGATCCGTCGCGGCATTGGCTCCGGTTTTTTATAGAAACACGTTGGTTTTTCGATCCTCCGAGGTAATACTATACATTTCTAGTGTTTGCGAGAATGTTTCTGACGCTTTCAAACTGTTACAGATGTCTCGAGAATATTGTTAATAATTTCATAATATTGTAGGACGTTCCAAAGCGCTCCATAATATTATAGTCATGTGACATATTACGAGGGATAGTGCGCAATTCCTTCGATTTAGCATTTCATTACAATATAAACAATATTCTTGCAATGTGTATATGAAATATCACTAAATAAATCTGTGTACATATATATTTGCAATAAATCTACATACTTACGGTAATATTTGGGTATTTTTTGTCTATGGAAGTAATGTGTGACGAGCATTTATAGGAGATTTGATGACCATATTTATATAGCAACCAATTTGCTTTATAATGCTATGAAATATTCATTTAGGTTTCTATGAATTAGATGTCATAATTTCCTTTAGTTATTTTATAAGTTTCACTCTTATGTTATAAATTCACTTTAGTTTTTGAGTTCAGAAGGATCCTAGTTTAAGATTAAGTGTATTATAAAGTTAAATTAATTGTAAATTAAAATTATCATTTTGCACTATAAAGTAACTATCATATTAATTAATAATATGATTCGTTTTCAAGCACACCCTATTTCTATTTCACGCAAAAATTGGATTTAGGTCATTAATCCCTTTACAAAATATGATTTAATTTGTTTATTTTGCCTTCAGTGTTTCTACTTAAAAATTTTCACGTGAAATAAAAATTTACTTTCGCTATCTATTTCAAAGTAACGATCGAAATTGATTGATGATTTTATATAAAAAACTAACCGCATAAAATCGTACTCTAAAATGTGAAATGTAAAATTTTTACCTAGAATTTCGCGATGCAAAATAAAATATACACGGAGCCTCGTATAAAGGAAACTTTTCGGATAAAGTTACATTTTTGGGCTGCTGTGCTGAGAACAGAACCTTTAAACCGCTGAAATGTGCAATTACATTCCTTTCTTAATTACGCCACTTGTAGGAGAGCGTGAAGGCGCTCCTTGCATTCCTGGGACGACGCCTAACATTGCAATACACTTCGGCTCTCTTGTAAAGCATGAAATTAAAATGGACCGCGATATGCTCTTGGAATTAGATACTTAAGATCGTTTTAGACTCACCAACTGGCGCAATGGTTGAGAGAACAAAAGAGAAAAGAGTCTTAACTATTTAAGTCAGTTTCTATATTCTGAGGAATAATTTCGGTTATAAATTTAATAATCAGTGAGATTTCGTCTTTCAAAATATGAATAATATCTATCCGTACATTATCATGTAAGTATTGGAGGATGGCCATTTGAAAAGCAGAATAATATAACGTTCTATCCTCTTTGCCTACCGCTGCGGAGAAATGGCGTGATAGTTAATAAGTAAGTTAGTCAGAAAAATCTTTACCTATCTAAAACTCTTGAACGGTGCGCTTTGGTGCGATTTAAATTCGCACAACTTGTTCTGCCTAGAATTTCTAGTTAAATTCATCATCAGCCGTAATGCTTTAGTATTTTTATTTATCTGTCAAAAAAGACAAGGTGTCATGTTGTTTGATCCCATTTTTTTAGATTATTAATTTAGAAAAAGAATTTGATAGAATTATAATAATAATAATAAGTTTTTTATTCATTTCTTATTTTGTATTGTGTTACACTTTGACTGACTAACTAGGGATTACCTGTTTGAAGGTAGCCGACTCTTTACAGGAAAGAAGAATATACAAAGCACACAAAAAAGTATGTAAAATAATGTAAATGTAAAATAATGAAAAAAAAAAACAGAAATACTAAGTTATCAGTAAAGAAAATACACAAGTCAAAAAAAGTTTAGTTTTAAATTTGATAAAATAATTAAAAATAGAAGTACAGAATTATCAGGAAAAGAATTATACAAAGCAAAAAGAGAAAATAAAAAATATTGAGAATAAAAGTACACCTTGCATAGAAATTCATTTTAAGGTTTTCTCAGACAGTTCTCATTCTATGTCAACGAGCCAAATAATTGTTTTTTAGAGCATGTACTTATTTTTTTCAAGTTATCTAGTATCAAATTGTACATATTTGGGTCTGTCAGTTCTTAGTAATCCTTTGGTAGAATTTCTAGTTTGATATTGGTGGACATAATTATTTATATTTTTATGAACATGTAAGATTACTTTGTGAATATAAATTTGTCTATTATCCAACTTCCTAAACCATCTATATAAAAATTATATTTCAATATTTTTTTATTAATATCATTGAGAAAATTTATGTAGTTGTGTTCTGACACTCGGTTTAAATTGATAATTTTTATTTAGTTCAATTTTTATTCTTTCTTGCAAGTATAAATTATTTAATTTTTTTTTATGTGAAATATAAGATAAGTAACTAATATGAATTTAATTAAAACTAGAATCTTAATCTCCGAAGAAGCCGAATAACCAAACTAGTATTTATATAAATATGTTTTTTATTAGTCCTAAAACTTGATTTTGTTTGATCCTAATATTGTTAATATAATTATTTTTTAAGGGTGTTTTTTCTTTTTTTGGAAAGGTGTACTTAATACGTCATCATTCTTAATTTTTTCAAATCAAGCCCATCTTGTGCTTTAGAAATAGGACTCACATGGTTTCCTGGGATGCTCTTAATACTTGGTTACTAGTGGGGCAAGCGTTACCGGTTTTCAGTAAACTAATTTATCGGTAAATATAGCTCAATTTCATAAATGAATAACCGCTAAATAAAGTTACGGTTATTTAGGTAAATTATTTATCACTTTTTGATGTATTAATAATTATATTTTTACACTTCGATAATATGTGCAGAAAACAGAATCGGTTCGTTTATTCAAAACTCTGTGAAATTTTCCCCGGTTTAATACAATGCGCGCACGTACTTTGGGGATTCGAGACAAACTATTGCGAAAATTACTACTTAGACTTTCGGTACATTACTAAATATTATTAATTTCTTGACGGTTATTCCGTATTTTACTTTTTAGTGCCTGCTGATGTCTTTGTGCAAAATATGTAAAGATTTATTTTTTAATGACTTTTTTTCGACATGTATCTTAATATAATGCCATAATTTTCACTTTTTGACTTAACGTTGACGTTGACAACTTTGACGTTGTTTAATCTAAATGTAATTTATCGGTAATTATCAGGCGCGTGCAATTAGAACATTGAAGTATGAATTTATGTAAATTATGATAGGTAATATATTACGAGATTTATGTTTCATTTCCATTTTTTTTCAAAATATAATACGGTAAGTTATGCTTTAATGTTTCCAATGCACGCCCCTGATAATTACCGATAAATAACATTTAGATTAAACAACTTACCACTAATACGATTTTACGGTAAATTTGCTTGCCCTAGACATCAGAAGAATATCTAATCGCAGGAGTGAATAATGCATGACTCTTTATACTCATTTATATTCACCGTAAATAAGATACCCCTTTTTTCTTACGCAGGATATAACTACGTATGTGGGGTATAAAAACAAAGGCAGCAATATAAAAAAAAAATGTTTTGAATGCAGTCAACGAGGATTAAAATTTAATTTAAAATGTATGTACTGAATTCTAGATTGTAGATATCTACCCCTTAAAAAACCATGTTTTCTATAAATTTAAAGGTTATGTATGTTTCCTATAAAATGTCGAATTTAGTACATTATAAATTAGTAATTTTCGATGACTGCATTTTTTTATTTTTTGGATATATATATTCCGTAAAAACCTTTAACAGTTAAAATTAACAAATAATAATGATTTGACACTTATCAATAATAAATTCGCCAAATAGAAATAGATTATTCATTAAAAAAATCTTATCCCAGGCGTAATCTCAAACTCTGGAATTCACCTATGGTTTTTATTTCTTTCGAGAATCGTCCCTTATTGATGGACGCACGTCCCTTTAGTTAACCCTATAAATAACTGGCGCTGGTAAATCTGGCAAACGGGCGGACTAACTAAGCCAAAGCGCGAGATTAGGCGAGATTAGTCGATTAGGCGATTCGGGAAAAGTTCATTTATCTTGTTACGGGGCTGTAGTGCCGTTCGTGTAACACTAAATGAATTGTCACGAAGGTCTCAACCGTCTCGAAGCATTTGGAATGCTTTAGTTAGTGAATGATCGGTAAAAGGACATCATAGACTTATGAATCTTAGAGGATCAAGTTTGCATACAACCGTGAGGATGATTTGCGATTTGAGAATTTATATATAATTTAATGCTTCTATTGAATATGTTAATCTATCGTATGTATTATTATTATTATTATTTTTTATTAACTTTTTTTTTTTTTTTACATCTCAGACCCACAAAACATCACATTGATATTTGTCTGTAGGTGCATCAATACATATATATAAATAAATTGTATCTACCAGAAATACATTCATATTAATTAATTACAAAAGATCTTATAAACTCAAATACAAATCAACAATACAATACAACAATACAAGAAAAAATACAAATATTACCAAAATCAAAATAAGTCTCTTTTATTTAATAACGTATTCATTAATTCTGTATTTTGCCTTTTTTTATTAATATCCATTTTGACACGACCTGGGATTTTATTTAATATTTTTGGTATGACATATTTTAATGTTCTTTGTCCATATTTATTTATGACCTTCGGTATTCGTAGTCCTTCTTTAACCGTAAATCTGGTACTATGTTTATGAATCAATCTATGCTTATATGTCCCATCTTCATGATATCGTGTAATTAGTTTGTACCACAAGATAGCATTAATTGGCATAGAGCCTTGTTTCTTGAAGAGTTCCTGTATATCTTTAGTAGAATTTCAGTAGTAGTAGTATTTCAGAAAATAAATATAAGCTTATCAAACTGTATTCAAAATTTCTCTTATAGTTATATGAGGTTCGACAAAAAAAAATTAGAAAAAAAAGGAACTTGCGTAAGCTGAATAGGTCTAAGTATCACAGTTTTTTTGTTGATACGTTTAAATGAAAATATTAAACAAATATTTTAAAATTTCTGACAATAATAATGTTATAATGTCTCAACCTCTGTAGATTCCTAGAAATTCTTTCTATTTTCATAGATGAAGAAAAGTCACGAAAAAACGACCATTGCCAATATTGAGAAGATTAAATAGAAAATTGTCAAAGGAGCGAAATGTCATACGTTATACCAAAAATTGCTTAAGAATTGTTTTGGAGATTGAAAAAGGCGCTACCACAACTATCTTGTATATTATTATCTGATGGAGGCCACATTGAAAAAGGTACAGTTTTTTGGAGTAAAAGAAATATTTCGCGTATTTTTAGATCAAATTTTATATATTTGACATTTATCAATAAAAAAATTGACATTTTTCAAAGCAAGATGTAATACGAAAATATAAAATATGATTTTTTACAATTTGAAATGTAATTTATGAATATTAGTCAACTTGTCTCTAGGCACGTTTTTTTTTAATAACAAGAATTAATCTACTTATAATTAAAAAAAAACATATTTATGTATTCTTATTAGTGATTCGTGAGCTATCAAAAAGAGATTTCTCGTTGTTTTAATATTAATGGAACAATGAAATCTCGCAAATAATCTTCACAAAACACTTTCCGAGCTTACGCTACGATCTCATAAAAGTTTTAAGTGTTAACTGGAGTTTTAAAAAATAAACATCAACTTTGCGAACAGAGAAACAAGCTTTGCATTAATATAAAATTGAGTAAGACGAAGTTGAAGCCTTCGGATGAATGCTGGTTGCCCGTGTTGTGAAGTAAATTTGCATTTACAATACTTGCTGCACTTTGAATACTAACGCGCAATGTTCGATAAGTTCACAGAAGAACCTCGGTGAAATTTATGAACTTGCTAATGATTTAACTATGTTTCTTGAAAAAGTATAAAAATGAATTATACGGAGGGAAGACGGCCGGTGGGTCGACCCAGATTAAGCTGGGAGAGACAACAAAAAAATGTATTTGAGAACAGGATGGGTCTGGACTGGTTGACTCGAGCAGAAGCAACGCAAGACAAGGGATCATGGAAGCACCTTGTCGAGTCTTTGGGCCCCCGACCCTACTAGGACAAGGGGAAGAAGACGATGATGATGATGAATTATACAAAACAGTAACGTGTTTTGTACCACCTCTGTGCATTTTAATTTCTTCTTCTTCTTTTGTTAGATCTTGATCTGTGTTGACCGGTCAGTTCTCGTCTTGTGACGAGGACGTCCAGCTATCTCTCCATCTCTTTGGTGGTCTCCCTGGCGACCCTTTCTCCCTCCTTTTGGGATCCCGCAAGTCTCGTCTAGTCCGTTCTCTCGACATGGTCCCCCTCCAGAAACGCCTTCTCTGCCTGCTCCATCTTACAATGTCTTCTATGTCGCAGGTTCTGCGGATTTCCGCATTGAGTACCCTGTCTTTTCTAAATCCAATGATGTTAATAAAATTTACATTTCTCTGGCTTGGAACTAAACCTCAGTAGCTTGATGAAACTAAAAATGATTAAAAATTTATCAAGAAATTTGTATAAAGATACATGACCAAGTCTTAACAACTCAACACATGACATGTTAACACCACAATTTGAAAAATTATGGAATGATTCAGACAGAGCCTTATTTATATATATATGTTAGTTCTAACTACTTTGGGGGTAACTTAATATTAATAAACCAGAAATCACGATGAAAACACCGAAGCAATTAGAAAATCCAACCTTTTCAACATTGTATAATGACGATAATAAAGTAAATATATGGATTACTAGAAGCCGAGCAAAACTCATTAACGGCGTCGCTGGAGAAACCCACTCCTCCACAAACACCTGACGCAGAATTTTTCAAACTTTCACTTGACGGTGAGCTCCGGACCCAAACGGTTGTACGCTTTTTGAAGAAGCAGCTCATCGACAAGGCGCCCTGAAGATGAACAGTGAGATCTGTTCGAAACGTCGGCAGACGACTGGTCCTGACGACCAGAATTTGACGCGGGTTACCCCCAAAGTAGTTAGAACTAACACATATTGTACCCGTGAAAGCCTTCGATTGTAAAATTATAAGGGATAGAGAGAGAGAATAGATAAGATAGATTTAGATGCATATGATAGAGAGATATATATAGAATAGATATTAGATATAGATAGATATATGATATATAGAGATATATAGAGTATATATTTAATTAACAAATCGACTTTTTAAAATTCATGAATTATTATTATAATTGGCATCAGGAATTTCAGATCAATTATTCGTGAGAAAGTCGGTCAAATATTGATAACACGATTCGTCAATGACAGAAATGTTAAACTTAATAAAAGCGTATAAAATTGTTTAATAATAATAATGTTTGCAAACCTTTTAATTAAAAGCTTGAAAATTTTTACTAGGGGTAACTATTTAAAAAATACGAGATATATTGAGAGGTACCTTCAAAATGAGTATGAATCTTTTTAATTTCTAATCGAAAATGCCTCAGATCTATCGGTACTTCAAGATAGAAAATTTAACACAAAAAAGTTATAGCATGCGATATTTTTATAACGTTAAAATTTATAATTAAATTTTTTAATTAGAATAGGTACCCACTGAATAAATATGTTCTACGTTAAAACCAACGCGTTAGTCGATTCCCTGAAATTGACATAAATCTAATTGGATTGCTTCCTCTGCTTTGGGATATTCATTTTATTATTAAGGAAGCAATAACATAAAAATGGATATTTATTTCCCTATTTTTGATTGGGCTATTAATATGTTGTGCTACTTACTAACATGATATTCGTCTAGAATATCGAGAATGATTAGTTAAGATAATATTTTCGCAGTCTCCAATCTACTCATTTTGACTTTGCTGATTATTGTGGCTTGAATATAGTGTTTGGCAGTTAATAAAATGACTTTAAAATATACTTCATATTGTGATTAGAAATTCATGGCACTGCGTGTTGATGTAGAATGATAATGTTTTATCGCTCATTGAAGCGACAAAACAAAAAAAAAACAAAAGAAGTAAATCACATGGAGGAAGGACTAGGAATACTTCAGAATTAAGGAGAAATAAAACCAAAATAGTTAAAACGAGGACATTTTAGTCTGATCTTGAAATTTTGATGCATTAAATATAAGTATTGGAATATCCACCATAAATATAACTACCTCAATAATCATCACGCTGTTTTTCCGTGGGGGTAGGCAGATTTGATTGATCGCACACCACTAGGCCTCAAAATAAATGTTCTCATGCACGCTCATCGATTGCCTATAGCTTTTAAGAGGCCATCCTCCAAAATCTGTTTTTGCCTGCAAAATATGGTAGTGCCAGGTCTTTCGTGGACACCCTCTGTTCCTGCTGCCTTCAACACTTGCCTCATTTTATTTAGTATCCTCTCCTCACTCATACATTTCACATGATCAAAACATCTCAGAGACTCTTGCTTTATTCTATTTACTTATCTTCTTTGCATTAATTTCTAATTTGTTATTTCTATATCGAACACAGATTTTCTACATATGCGCCCGCTTTTTTACTGCATTCAGTCTACTTTCATTCTTTTTTTGTCAATTTTAGGCTTCACTTACAAACATTAGAGTTGGAACCAAAACTCTACTATGAATTGCTAGCCTTGCTTCATGCGGTCACAAAGGCGCTTGTGTGGAAAATCTTTGGTCGATAGAGTAAGGAATAAACAAATTAAACGTGAATGCAATGCTGGCTGTAGTGTGGTAGAGAGAATAAAGAAAGGAGTGCTGAGATGGTTTGGTAATGTGGAACGTATGAACGAGGAAAAGATGGTTAAAAAAATATATGAGGCGAGTGTTGAAGGCAACAGGAATAGAGGGCGTCCACGAAAGACCTATCACGATCAGATACAACAAGTGTTTGAGGATGGCCCCATTAAAAGCTTCAACAACCGTAGAACTTGTATGAGAAGATGTTTGAATGTGGCCGAAGCAAAAGTAGTGTGCCAGGATAGAAGAGTGTGGCGTTCAATCCTCTCTGCCTACCTCTGCGAGGAAACGGCGTGATGGTTAGTTAGTTACACACTACCATTGGCCATAATGGCGTTCAGGGCACCAATTATCATATTTTCATCAGCCACCCTACGCTCAACATCCTTCTGAACCTCGCCTTGCCGAGTAAATATAAATAAATACACAAACTCGTTAACTTGTTTTAACTGGTCAGCATTACATCACATTTAGTCGCTCTTTCGTCTGTTTAGAAAATTATTACTTTTGACTTGGATTCACTCATCAGAATACAAATTCATCAGAAGCTCGCTATCCATGCGTACATCCCGGTTACCAGGTACTGCAGTTTGGTGTTTATATCATGAAGAGGCGAATCTTTAGCTTCTTCTAAAATGTTTCTTGGTTCTTCATGAAACGCAGCACTGGAGGTAGCTGATTCCACATAGCTGGACCCGCAATGCTGAAAGGACGTTCCGCAAAAAAAAAAGTGCAAACATCCAATATAGATAGATTTTTTAAATTTATCTAAGCGTTATTGATCAATTTTTCGGATACAAAAATAATGATAAACCTAAAAAAGTTCATTGTGACGTGTTAGAAAGTCAGCGAGAAAAAATTCTATCTTAAACTCGATGGACCGACTTTTTTATTGCAATGGCTAACCGAACTGCAAGCTTCAATTATAACGCGATATAAATTGTCATATTTAAAAGGGTATATTTATTTACTTTTTTTTGGCACACCATCAAAAGAATTAAAAGCGGAATAATCGTGATCCATGAGTAACTCAATTTATTTTTGTATAAAACTGTTAGATAAGAAAATATCTTAAACCATAATATAATTTCTTAGTAAATATTTTTTTATCATTTTTGCATAGCCTTCTAATTTTTTTGTTGGTTCTTAAAATTCTGTAGTAGAGAATATTGGCACCTCTTGTAGAAAAGAGAAAATATATAATTAAAAAAAAAAACCTGCCATTAAATTTAACTAATTTTACAATCGTAAAAAACTTTACAAACTTGATGACTCACAAATAATTTCCGGTTTTAAATTGGCACGTTTTCTATCGCATTATATTCATGTATTTCAAACGAAACTTTTCATTTTAATTACTGTCAAGGCTATTAAATGTAAATTACTTGACGTAAAGCTAAAAAGCTTTTGTGGAAACAGCAGCTATGCCGATTTTAAAACAAAAATGCATAAATCGAATTTTATGAATGTATTTCAGCATCCGGTTTTCAAAGCCCAACTACATATTATGTACATTTATCGAAAAAGTAGTCAAGTTTATCTGGTTTACTGATAAATATGGCTATAATCGGTACATTATATTTGAATTCATAATTATCATTACCGGTACATATATTTCTTATAAGGGGGTCATACCTAACCGAATGAATAAATTTTTTTATTTTTTATTATTGATTCTTATTCTTTACACTCTTGCAAATATTAAAAAACATAAATACTTAAAAAGTCGATTCCGTTGATAAGTTTCATTAATAAATGTGACGGCGTGTTAAAAAGCAGTTCCGTGCGCAGGCAGTGCAATTTTGCAACAATTTGTAAAAAAAAAGTAATGCTATATTTTAAGTCCTTATCTAAGATCCTTCCTACCCTTATATAAGGTGTCTCTCAACATTGGCAATTGATAGTACATACTCTTAATAAATCATGTCTCAGGTAAAAATTATTTTCGTTGACGGCCATCTATCAAAACAAATAGTTTATTTCGACAGTTTATTAAAAAATTGTATAATTATTTTAAGAAACAAGAATGAAATCAAAACATAATATTTTCGTTTTCTGTCTATCTGTCTTTCGGTAACATCAAATTACGTCGGTAATTTCTTTTGAATTGACGGCTAAGAAAATAAATGCGGAGATAGGGTTTACATGGGCCAGCAAACATGAACTATTGCTGCCGCCGCCTTTCCGTAGACTGCCAAAAATATACTATATAATATATAAAAAATTACTAAGGCTTAGCAAAGATGCGAACCATTTCATTTTCCGTGATTTTTCATGGGTGTATGGTAAGTAACATAATAAAAACTAACCCATAAAAACCAAGTTTTAATTATACTCCCTTTCTTATTTGTATTGTTTCCAATTTGATATTCTATCAACACATTCCTCTTGCTTTAAGTTCATGTGGAAAATCTATTCCATGTATATTATTATCCTCAAAACTTATAGAACATTGAAAACGTAATAATTGGTATAGGGCGGCGCGGCGTCGGCGAAACCGTTTGATCGGACCCATTGCTCGAGTCAGACTAGTTGAAACAGGTTTCGCGCCTTTTCCACGCGTCGGGCTCCTTTTTCATTTTTATTTCATTCCAATTTTAAAAAACCGTTAAAATTTCGAAACATCCAAATTTTTACTATAATTTAAAAAAAAAATTAGATCATTTTTATCGTCGCCATAAATTTGCCTGCTTTTTCAAAGTTTCAGCTCGATTGGATCACGGGAAAAGGGTTAAAAATCGATCCAAAGTTTTTTCGGCAGACAAGCCGACAAGCAGGCGCTACGAGTTAAAAGAAAGGGAGTAAAAAATGTTAAACCATTTCTCGATTGATCACAAAGGTATAAGAAATTGACGAAGTTCGCATCCAAAAAAGAAAAAGCTTCCTCCAGAACCGAGTTCGGCTGCCAAGAAACTAAAAAATAAATAAAATCAAGCGATGTTTCATACGATAAAGTTTGTTTTTAAGACGTGGTGACTATTAATCAATTTTTCGGACACGGAAAGGTTTAAAATCTGAAAAGCCGTATTTTTCAATTTACTGCTATTTTTTTAAGGTTTTACCGAGTGTGTAGTTTATAGAGTTTATAGGTAGTGATATAATATTTTTAAAAACTAGCACCCGTTAAAGGGTTTTTTGTAGTTTGTAATAAATAGTAAATATGATTACAATTTATGTATAAAATGTAAATTTATCTTATTTACAAGTGTTACAATTACTTAAGCGAGAACGTAAGCATTTTTGTAGTGTGTAATAAGTAGTAAATATGATAACAATTTATGTACAAAGTGTAAATTTATCTTATTAACAAGTGTTAGAATTACTTAAGCGAGAACGTAAACATTAAAAACATAAAAACACTTGTGTTCATAGAATTCAACCTAAAATTACTAAAAAAATTTTATTAAACCAATTTTTGTCTAAATATAAATGGTTCGAATATTTAAACGAGTTTATCACAAAATATCTTTTCTGATAGCTGCATGATAACTCGAATGGTTTTATACCTCAAAATATTTCTGTGTATCGTTTGTCGAACCATATTTTAAAATTTTGATCCAAAAAAATTTTATGAGCATTTCAACACCAACATTTTCCATAAAATGAGGTAATTTTAATTAAAATTGTCAAAATTAATAAAAATAAATTTGCTCGACACGCAATATTAGTAACCCTTTTTTTAATAATATTTCACAAAGAATTACGGATTCATTGATATTTCAAAGAAATATCATGGAGACACTGATTTTTTCAACAGGACCTTAAAAGTGCTCATGATATACACATACCGTCACAAAATCAGTAGGTAAATGAAACCAGTAATTAACTTTCGATTTATTATTTTAATAAATTCACAAAGTTACTTGACACTATCTAAATCGGAGCTCCGTTCTTAAATTCACAATAAAACGAAATTTACACTTGTCAAAGTCTTCTACGCGTATCTAGAAAATCTGATTCGTTGGTTTGTATCGCTCTGATTAATGTAAAATACTTTTCACACGTAGGTAGGTACTTTATTGATTTACTGGCGCTGGAACACACATGTGCTAGCAACGTACTTAGTCGCCACCGCAAGGCTTCGCTCTAAGTTTCTATTGATCGCCGAAACGTCAATGTAATCAACAAAATACGCCGCGCGCATATTTGCTTCCTTTTATACAAGAAATGTTAGATTGTGAAATGTTCGATGAGCTTCTCTATATTTCCAGTAGCTTTTTTTGTATTTCCAGCAATTACGAGAATAACCCGGCTGATTCCAGACTCGTGTGGACCGTTTGAGAGAATTTGATGGTATGTAACTCTATCATCTCGCGACAATAAATAATTTTAATAAAAAATTTTGTTTGTTTTTATCCTTTCACTAAATTTTTAATAATTTTTTAATAAATTGAATAGAAAGAATCCGAGTGCCAATCTGAATTCAATTCTAGAAATTTTTAACATTTCTAAAATTTCAGGAAAATATTACAATTCGCGTTTAATTTTCTTCATTCAGACAAGTAAAGTAGAATAGTTGCAGAAGCAACCTGCACTAAAATTAGATCAGGCCTGCATGATGACACTTATTATATATTTTTTCACTTATTATGTTTTGTTTTTTAAGGTTAAGTAGAGATTTTTTTAATATCATTTTTTTTCTGGAGGAAAATCAATTAAATGATTTGTGTATAATGAAAATCTCTAGTCGGAGAGTGAAATCTGTTATATTCTCAAGTAAAAAAATTCAATGAATCTCTATATTGTAGACGTTGTCTGTTAGAATCTTGTAGTATCCACTGATTGAGAATAAGCTATAGAATGTCAGCTTCACATTGACTTTGCATCTTTTTTTTTAAATTTATTTTCCTTTACTCTCCTATAAAGTTCGAAATAATCACTAACAACCTTTTGGATTTCTAGCTTCAATATGATCTATAGTATTCTTTTCAATGTAGTAAGACAAATATTGAAAACGTTTATTTGATCTATGTGTAGTCAGGGTGGCGTACTCTAAAATAAATACCCTTACACCCTTAATACACATTTCCTAACTATATTTTCACTCTTTAAAAAGTCTACCAATCCCCTTCGGTAACCGACTGCCTACGATGTTTCTTTTATTTTTGCTGCACATTCACACAGCATAAAAAAATGGAATTCAAATATTCATTGAAAAATTCATTTTTATGAATGGCTCATTTTCATTAACAACTCGGTGAGAGGAATTTATTGCATCAAATGGGTCATATTTTACAATTAAATTTGTAGCGGTACCTGTTCAACCCTGTGCCATGTACCTATCGCCCAACCCAGAGTTTTGTTTATATTAACACAATAAAAATCTCCGCGATATAAACAAAGGGGTCGAGCTAGGGACTTGGCGACATCACACCAGTCGGGCTTCTGCCTTAAGATCGGGCAGACTTCCGCGCGTCATCTATTACTTTGTTCGTCATAACATAAAATATTACTTGTACACTTTAACTTGCTTCCTGGGCCTATCTCCGGGAGGAAATAAATAGTAACAACATATCGCTCTTTCATTCCATCGACCTACGAATATTCCCAACAAATTTAAACGAAAAGTGCACATTTTATCGGTGTACTTGCAATTTTCAGAACATATCGTTTCTTAATTAAATCTGTGTTGGATTAAACGCATCCATTATTGAACCTCAGTGAAATGTCTATTATTAAAAAAAAGATCTGTTATTTGAATTTTAAGTGACTTATTTCATATAAAAGTTTTAAAATGTTTCTTACCTACCGAATCACGCATTCACATGAAACTGCATACGTTGTGTTACCCTGGATCTTTTAAATTTTAAAATTAAAATTTATAGTTTAATGATTGTGTGCATATCTCGCGTATGTACGCGTGTTATGTGCACACTTGACTAAGAAGGAATGATATTGAATAACAATTACTTTCTGACATTTTTCTTTTTGGATAATTTGAAGGTGAGTATTATGAGATATGAGTATTACCTCGTAGCTATTTTTAGCGAAATTTAAAAGAAATTAAATTTTAATAAATATTATTATTATAAAGTTCTACGGGTTAAGTATTTTTATGTGTTACAGCTTTTCGGCTTGTAAGGCCATTATCAAACAGTCAGCTACTTAATACACCAAAAAATATTTATTTATAATTATATGATATTGGGTAGAATCGGTGAATGTTTCACTTTGTAAAGTGATCTCTTACACCTGAAAAGACACGTCGTAAGCTCTTTGAATACCCTGTAAAGTCTTCTATAAATGCTTTTTGTATATATATATATTATCTATATATATATATAGATATATATATATATATATATATATATATAATATATATATATATATTTTATATTATATACATACATATATATTTATTATTAAGATTTTGGATGGATATCCTTGGATCTCGACTTCTGGAGTGAATGGGTGTGCTTGCCATCAATTCAAAACAGAACTCAAAATACAAGTCGAAAATCCAGTGCTATCTGTTCGAAACGTTGGGTACATAATAACAGTCTCTCTTTGTGAGATATCTATAAATTATGTTGATTACTGTTCATCATGTTTGGTTGACAGAGTTTTTATATCAAGCGCAGTTTCAACAAACAACTCCGGTTTGCCGATCGATCATCGTGCTTAACAAAGACGAATGTGGAGAAGCTGTCAAGCAACTATAAGTTTTAACTAGATGTATGTATGCTGATATATGGATTATTAGATGGTTTGATTTGGATATTATGTCATTTTTTTCATAATAGATAAAACATGAAAATTTTACGGCACACAAGGGGAAATTGAAAAAATACTAATGTGTGCGATACTGCGACAGAATATTTCGTATCGTTATTACGAAATGTACAATTACCTTTTTGCCCAAATTCTCTTTGTATTGCATAAAACTGCACTGAATGAAATACGTTCATTTGCACATTGATGTACCCAGTGGCTTGCCAGTGACGTAGTGTTTTACCTACAATATTGTTTGTTCTTCTTCCTTTATGTAGGCAATCCGCCCTTAGAGGATGATTTGTGCCATTTAACTAAATACATTTAGGTTGTGTTCGTGAAAATAAATATAGTAAATCAGAGATTAACACTCCGACTTTAACAAAATAAGAGAGAACTGGTTGGAGGAGCTGATCTCTATGAAGAAATTCAAGCCCATATTAACAAGGCAGAGAAAATCTTTGGTGCTCTCTGATAAAAATCTATAAAGCATAAGTAAGAACAAGAGAGGCGTTGAAGCAAGGCCGACTATTAGAATTAGACCGAACGTAATCAGGACTAAACAAACATTGAAGATTTCTGAGATGAAGACACTGAGGATGATAGCAGGCAAGACTCTGAGGGATCGCGCGATAAACACCAGAATAAGAAAGATATGTAAGGCTGAGGGAATTGTATGATGGAGTAGACAGCAAAGGAGGGACTGGTATGGTCACGTCTGGTAACTGGGAATCCACCTCATAGGAGGCGCTATCCTCTGGAGAACAGAAGATCACATAAGTCTATTAAAGTGAAAAAGAAGAAGGAGATTAATGATGTTTTCGTTAAAAAATATATTTATGGTTATCAGATGTAGCAATTTAACAAAGAAGGTGATACATATTAGCAGGAAGTTGAAACTTAGCCTTGATCAGCTTGCTGCAAAAGAAATTTGGGCTCCGACATGGGCAGGCATGGTCGAGGGTCTACTCCTCCAAAGCACACTCACATATTGGGTTGTCTACTAAATTCAGCCATATTGTTTTGTTTAACGTAATAAAAGTATTCAATTTTACAGTAGATAGATAAAATCATTACTGTAAATACTTACTGATATTACAAAATAATGAAGATCCCAAATACATTTAACCAATTACAATATCATATTATAATTATTCATCAAAAATTTTAATATTTTAACACAACCATTTACTAATTATTGTCACTGAAAAAACGACCAAGGATTCCAAAATAGACAAAAACAACATCCCCTGTAATACATGCTGATTGTTGAATATCTGAGAATCTTTGACAGCTATGCGGGTTGCTTTTCAAAAGCTGTCAGGTAAACTAAAAAGTTCGCTTCAAAGTGAACTCTAACAAAACAAAACATTCTACAAATAGCGCGATTAACAAGTGTAATTGTGGCATGGCTTTGTATTTCTTTTGTGAACATGGCATATTATCTCGAGTGATGAACATGCTTATTGAAACATGGGCATTTAGTTAAATAAATAAGTGATTCAAGACAAGCATTATTTTGTGATGTATATTGAATGTAAGAGAATACGATCGTGAATTAACTATGAGTTTGTTTTTAGAAAAGAAAACATTATTGTTTCAACAATTTTGTGACCAACTTTGTGGAAGTCCATTGTAATTAACTTTTTAAAACAATAAAATAAAACACAACGTTGCTTCCTCCGCAATTTAACAGTTTAATAAATTAGAAATTATAACGTTTTCGGCACGTATTTTTAATATTTATTAAAGTTAATTAAAACATTGTTAACAAAATTAAACAAGGTTAATTTCAGTAAAAAATTCTTCTTGGCAAACATACTACAAACGTACACTATGTCTGTAGGTTCATTATTTAAAATTCAGTATCCACAGTACAAATATACAATATGACATTCATAAAATCAATAAAACTATTTTGAATATCCAATATTAAAATGAAGAAGAGTGAATAATTTTTTATATTCATATTTACTTATAACTCCATAATAGAAGATGAGACTAAATAACTGAATCGAAACATGTCGAAAAAACACAACAAAAAAAAAAATTTTAGAAAATCACTAAGATGTAGATGGACCGCGAGGGTCGCAAAATCAGGTACTGTTTGTTAGCTTATGTTTGTGTAGCTTTAAAGTATCTTCAAGTTTGTGTTTACTGGGGTATTATGCCGTGTTGTTACGACCTTTCGGGCCGACGTTTCGGATCCCATTGCAGGGTCCATCATCAGGGCTGATGTCATGACATCAGACGACATCAGATGACATCAGCCCTGATGATGGACCCTGCAATGGGATCCGAAACGTCGGCCCGAAAGGTCGTAACAACACGGCATAATACCCCAGTAAACACAAATTTGAAGATTCTGAGTGGCCGTGAAAACCTAAGAACATTCTTAGCTTTAAAGTAATCTTCAAGCCACTGACTATATCAAGAATATTTTGAGTATGTCCAAATTTTTCAAGAACTACATTTTATTCCCAGGAGGATAACATTAATCAAGATATATTATAGATGTCTCATAGAGACGAAACTATATTTTTATATGGGAAAGTAGGTATGAAAGTCTTTTTGGGTGTTCATAGGACTTACGACCTATCATACGGCTGGCTTAAGTTATCACCTTACACAACGTAATTTTCACCATTTCTACCCATGATAGACGACCCCATTTAAAATTTTTTTGGAAGTTGTATAATATGTTTATAACTCACACAACTTGCTTCTTATGTAAGTTGTATTTTTACTCTGCCACCTGCAGTCCAAAAATACCTACTTTCCCATAAAAAAATATATATAGCTTCAAAAAAATAGTCAGAATATATTATAGATGTCTCTGTGAGACATGTATTATATACATATCTTGACCACTGAGTATAATGTTTAACCTCTGTACCTACTTTTTCAATTGTGTAGATAATTTAAACAAAAAGCTTCCGCGCTTTCAAAAGTCGAGGTCCCCTGCCTGAACGCGCCGCTGCCTTCGTGCCACCCGTAGCTTCAAACAAGGAATATGACGTCATTATAAACAACTTATTTAAAATGCGTCATCATATCTGAATTTATAATGGACGATAACGACATGGGAAAACAACGAGTACATTCCGAATCGTCACCATGGCGACTGGGGCTGGTGATTCTGCCTTTAATATCGCTGAAAAATTCTCTCTTGTTTTACAATCTGGGTCACGGGTGTAATAAAGAGGATGTATTCTCCTGTTTATTCCATTGCCGTTTCGCATTCACACCGAAGTTATGATCATAATACAATCATATTTATGGATGAAAGAACTCGGGATAGAGCTCGGAGGCTAAGTGTTAGAGGACATCGCGTGCACTCGGTACATCTACATAAATATATAACCTTACTTTACGCTTTGTGAAATTAAATATTTACGTATGAGAGCGACATATTAAAAACACTAGAGAGCTAAAATATCAGATGAATATTGAATGATGCTTAAATTGTCAACATTTATTTATATTTATATTGTGCTGACTAGGGAATCAGATCCCAGCCCAATTATCAATATGTTTGAATAAAAATAATCCAGAAAAATTCACAATTAACATTTTAGATTAATAAACAGGCATCAATGTAAAATAAAGATAGATTTTATAAAGGAAATGATACAATCGATGCGTTTCTATTGATTTGGGCATACTATTCATATTAATTGCTTCAGATTTAAAGTAATTATTTGTCAATCTTAAACATTTATTTATTGTAAATACAAATATAGTCGTTATGCAATTTTGTGCAGTCTGTATTGTAACGATATTGGCCTATTCAAATAGACATTGCTGAAAAATTATACGAAAATATCTATCTGCTAAAGTTTATAATAAAGAGAAGCTTCACAAACCGTTAAATACTCTATAATTAAATATTTGCCGGATAAGTAGGTGCGGACGAGCTTTATTATTTCTGCACGCGGGCGTGTAAAGCAGGCTTTATGTTATTTTAGTTTGGCGAAGCGAGCCTATCAAAAGCGGTTGTCCGCGTAACGAATCGGCCAATCAGAGGCTTTCTCAGAGTTAGACTTTGACTTTTACACGCGAGTTGGAATCAAAGATGGCGCGAGATAGGGACTATTTTTAGGCGTTACAAATTAGAAAGCGGCACTTGAGTTTTCAGCTTGAAGGTCGGCGGAGGCTTTGTCGAGGAGAGTCAGTAAGGAAGATAATTTGGTTGGATCGAGGAAAAAGCCAGAGGTTGATAATAATTCAAAGAGAATTGGAACAGTGAACAGCTAAGCATTTTCAATATTATTTATTTCTATTGCCTTTTTCGTGTATTCAATTTAGAACTTTCTGGATCGTAACAATTATTGATACATGTTGTGGATTGTTTTGTTACGTATTTTGGGCTTAGTGATAATTATTACTATACGCGCTTCGGATTTAATGTACAAGAAATCGTAATGTGGCGACTGTGATAGTTATTCAAATTATTGCATAACGCTTATGAAATATATAATTCTGTCGCTGTTCATATGAAAAATCACTTAAATTTGATATTCATATATTACCAAAGATATAAAGGCTTTAAAATGGAATACTTTACTGACGAAGGGTGTTTCGTGGGATTTAAAATTTCAGAATAATTATGTATATTCAATGTCGCGAGGTTCGGAATGTGCGAGAGGTTCTTCAGGGCGGATGTATTCTTATGCTAACGAATGCTTTGTTATCTATACTGGCGATTGAATACGCGGATTTCTATATGATTTGTGTATATCGTGCGAGGAGTTTCTTACTAATAATATATTTTAAAAATGCTTCTGGATTTTATATTTATTTTATTAAAACATGAATGTGTGGTTTATTTGAACTCGTTACATGTTTGTATTGCGTATCATTAGGCAATCGTTGAAAACACGATTTGTTCCTATCAAGTTCTTATAAAGACGTGTTTCGAATTGTATATATTCCTTAATTGCGGTGGTTATTCATATGACATTGTTTTATTCATTCAACATTAGATATTTGAAATGTTCTTTTTTTACAACATATTCCATTATTGTGGGTCGTTTGCGGTTAGATCAGGGGTAGTTAACCTTCGGTCTTCCGTAGCCGTGATAGTTCTTCATATGACATTGTCTATTCATTCAATATTAGATATTTGAAATGTTTTCTAGAACATTATTCACTATTGTGGGCAGTTCGCGGTGTGTTCAGGGGTGGTTAACCTTCGGCCTTCTGTAATTGCGATAGTTATTCATATGACATTGTTTTATTCATTCAATATTAGATATTTGAAATGCTTTCTACAACATTTTCCATTATTGTGGGCAGTTCGCGGTTTGTTCAGGGGTAGTTAACCTTCGGTCTTCCGTGATCACGTTATTTACTTATATGACAGATTGTTTTGCTTTGTTCGTTTAATATAAGTAATATCATATTTTTATGAGTTACCGTAATTATTTATCTATATGATTTTATTATTGAGAGTGATGCAACGAATACTACTTTCATGAATGCGAATATCAGGCCTACTATTCGGTGAATACGAATGCGAATATTTCCACCAAGGTGGGGGAACTTGAACATACTTGTAAATATAATAACCTTGATGCAACGAATACTACCTTCATGAATACGAATATCAGGCCTACTATTCGGTGAATACGAATGCGAATATTTCCACCAAGGTGGGGGAGAACGCAAGCATACTTGTAATTGTATTGTTTATGTCTGCTTGTGATATCACTATACGGCGTAGATGAACTAGTTTGAAAGGGCTTATGTTCTGTATGTGCTTGGCGTAGAGGGAATAGTTTTCTTGTTTCTAGGATCTAATACAGGTTTACAGGTGCTGATATTGAAATATATATACAAGGAAAACGCTATTTTGGGAACCATTAACTGGATGGAAGGTATTGAAGCACACATACACACAAGGAGGACGTTATGTTAAATACATGACTGGAAGGTTGTTATTGGAAAACACAGGCGTCCAGTCGGCGGGACGCAAGCACACTTGTAATTATATTGTTTATGTCTGCATGTGATATCACTGTACGGCGTAGATGAACTAGTTTGAAGGGGTTTATGTCCTGTATGTGCTTGGCGTAGAGGGAATAGTTTTCTTGTTTCTAGGATCTAATACAGTTTTACAGGCGCTGATATTAAAATATATATACAAGGGAAATGAAGGGCTACACAGGCGCTGGTAATTGCTCAATTTTGGAGAGTTATATTACTTCGGATCAGGATGCCATCTCAGAAGCAGACCAACTACAGAACTAAGATAAGAACCTTTGATATTATTTATTCCTGATGTTTTCTTATGTGTATCAAATGGAATGTTCGTGCTATATAATTTGTCATTGTCTCATGGTCACTATTCATTTCATTACGTGGGTTCAGAGTTCGACGGTAACGGACGCGGAAACAAATTAGTACTGATGTCGGGACGTAACGTCGGGATTATATCTTAATTATCTTTAGGATAGAAGCGAGGTCATCATACGTGCATTCTGCATTTCAAACGTTTTACTAACATATATAAATACATATTATTGCGTTTTACAAATTGAATATGATCGCGGGAAATAGGCATTCCGTCCGGTTATGCAATGTTAACTTCCAACGTAGCATAATGAGATCTTATTACCGGTGCTAGACTCTCGAGGTTAGTCACGTGATTGTTGTATAAATGGAATAATGAAGGGGATTGAAGAAAGAGATACACTCGCGATACAGATAGTTGTATGTAACTGGGATCAAATGACGGGGTGCGTGTTCTCGGTCCAGGGGATGAACGGGACTGCGGAGACACTCTGGGTGGGTCTAAGTAGAATTGCGCAAAGCCTCCACACAGTTAAAATGTGTTCAGTCAAGCAAAGGTGAAGCATTTCGAATCGGACCAGAGCGTCGTGCCTCAAACACAGCCGGAGGGAAGAAGCCCCTACGTTCTTTCACTCCCTTGGCCCGACGAGCTCGAATTCCGGATATGAATGTTCATGAATGTCAGCTAAAAGACTCAGGTAGCCGTACCTCAATCAAAACCTTCGTTCGGGACCTCATCAACGTACGAGACAGGGCGTTCCGCATGGACGAGCAACTATGGCGGTGCAATGTAGGGGAGTTTTGCTACTAGCGTTTGTTCCTCAGCTGCGCCGCGTATAGTTGGCTTTTAGGCCAACTCCGGACGTGGACGATATCGGCTATCTCTCATATAGGCGAAACTGTAGAATTCTAGAGCGGTTTCTAGAAGGACGAGTACGGATTAGTTACGTGCGTTTGTTATTTCCATAGTTAGGTAAGAATTCGATCTATATTAGTCTAGTCGCGTTAATAAGAATACGAATCTCACCACATATCAAAAGAATTTTGGATAGCTACGGACACAACGGAGGGGGAATTTTCCTAACCACTAGATAGATCACGACTGGCCAATTTTGAAAATATAAATTCTTAACAAAAAAAATAAATAAATAAAATATTAGCTTTCATGTAAATATACTTCCGAAGTTCTAAGTTCAACTTAAGTTTTCATCTAGTAGCTTAAAGCATAAAGTGTGTGCTTAAAAGTCCCAAAAGCTGTAATAAAGCTCAATTCGGTAGCTTAAAGTCTCAAGCTTTGGGCTTTTCGTAAAACTTACATCATTAAACTTTATAGTTAGGTATTTAGCTTAGGTGTGCAGGTAGATACGTGACAGTGGTCCCGTTAGACCAGGAGATATGTTTCAAGAGTGAGATTCGTATTCATTTTATTAGATTAGTTAATATTGTAAAAAGAAAAAAAAAATTGTTTTAATTATAATGGCATTTTCTTTCCACGCTTAAGCATGTCTTTACGCGCGCTCTATCAAAAATCATTTAGTGTTCGCACGGTCTATATAAGTCACGTATTGATTCAAAAACAAGAGAGTTAAAATATCTATTTAAATTCTTGTAGTAGACAAGCGGTAATGGCTTACGCGGTCCGGTTGGAATCGCGCTCGGCAGAGTATATAATAAACCGGTTCTTAATAGTAGCGACGATAGGCATTTGACCTTGATATTGATGATATTGAGTATACACGCGCCATATACATCTTATAGATATTATAAGTGATAGTTACCATGGGTAATTAAGCAATCTCTTAAAGAAGCGGTGTGTTAGGAAATATTTCCTTTTAAATATTGAAAGTATATAACGTGAAGGTTGATAATTCTAGAACATTTGTATGCCTTGAAGAAAAAAGAAGTTTTCTATAATTTTAGGTACTTTGAAAAATCTTCTGACGGGATAGTAGTGACATCTGTGCGAGTTTCACTTCAGGGATTTTTATATTATATGCGCGCGGTTGTAGTTCGGGACAGATAAAATCTTTTTTTGGACATGTTACATTTCGAAAGTTGGATTCCTTTCCGGTTTAGAACTAGTTCCAAATAATGTTTGACACGGTATAGAGAGATCGGTTCCGGCTCCTTCGTCGCCTCTAGTTTTACAGGCGGTTATGATTTGAATCACTTCATTCTCCTTCGTTATACCTATCTTTGGCATGTTTGATCATTTTTAGTTTCAACTTCAACTTCGGCTCGACTTCAGCTGAACTTCAATTTAAAATTTACGAATTACGATTTACGATTTACGATTTACGATTTACGATTTACGATTTACGATTTACAGTCTTGGTTATTTCATGATGTATATTACGGACTTATATTCGATGCATGCATGATGTGAAGTTGTAACCGCATGTATGCATGTACACATGTACATGCGTGTGTGTTTGTATGTATGTACTCGTCACCCTTCTTCGTTTTCTTTTGCCTCGCGAAAAATCTTTGTTTCTTTAGGGAGTAGTAACATTAGCCCATGCTTTCGAAACGGTATCGTCAAGCGTCTTTTACAATTCCTAGATTAGTGATTACATAAGAATTATAAGCAGGACGTTTAGAGAGGGCTGTAAAAGGTTTAGACCTGGAGTAAGGTTATGATATATATGTCTATTGAGGTTGATGATATCGCGATGTACTTCATATAAGAACCGCTTCTTCAACGCTTACGTATCGGGTCAAGTACATTGAATTATTTTGCAAATAGTCGGAATTCGGATAATCCTGTCAACGTGGTGAAAGGCGAAGCGTTATAATCTGCAGGACGGTTATGTGAGCTAGCTTTGGACTTACATATTTTCTGGCGGATAGCGGATGTTCGGTTGGTTGGACATGGGAATAGAGTCTTATAGACAGGGGGAAGGGTGTTAGGTTCGTATAAGTGTAGTGCCAGTAGTTTTAGTATTTTATCAACAGAGAGGGGAGATGCGGGTGCGTGTTCACTATGGGAACAATAGTGTAATGTAGATTCAAATTGTCGATTACTTTTTTTCAACAATAGGGTACGTGGCGCGCTTCTTTAATGGATGTGCATCGTCTTTAGATATCTCCTTTGAGAGTTAGTCGTGTAGTTAGTTGAGAACAATCATAATAGGAATATACCTTTTGTTGATACGCGATCTGCAGTTATTATAGGGGGATACGATTTTACAAACTAATCTTTGGAAGATTTTGGATGCGTGCCACATATAGCTTTGGGGAAGGGGGTAATAGCGAAGCATCATCATCATTTTAAGTACCCGTGTACAAGGGGATATTGAGATCAATGTGTGGTTCTATATACTAGGAATCCGGTTGTTTGGCTCACCGAATAAGATGAACATCAAAATCATAGTTTAACACAATTCTGGAATTTTAAAAACTTATCGCGGTTCGCGTTCGAATTTGTTTGTATAGTGTCCTTGTCGTCGTGTATATTCGGGTATTGGTGCTAGTCAGAAGGTGTTAGGGGAAGTATACGCCGGGGGAAGTGCTACAATGTAACGAGCTGGTGAGCACTAGGGATGTACCATCTATAAAGGGGAACGGGGAGTGACGGAGCGGGGGAAGTGGTGTCTCTTTTGATCTGTTGAAAGCGGAATGGGGTCGAGTAATTGACAGGCACAACGATGGGACGTTCGATTGATGATGGGAATTCGGATCTTCCCAGTCAGTTGAATAAAATAGATGCGGTCACCTTTTCTTTCGATTTCTCAAATTTATATTAACCGAGCACTTTAGAGAAAAAAAAAAAAAAACAGTTGTAGTTGGGAACAAGGCGTCTTCATCACTGCGTGAACACGAGCGTTTGGAATCGTCGGGATTGCTAAACTACTTCTTTATTATGGGGAGTAGATTATTGTCTTAAGGGGTGCTATTTTAATAATTTGCGGCGAACGCGTTTTTGAGAGAGAAAGTGTGGATAGAACGGACCGATTTTAGATGGGGGAAGGGTGTGCAATGGTATGCCTTGTTGATGAGCGCTTGCGTGGGAGTGAAGTTCTAACATGAAGTCAAATTCTTTCAGAACGGGGGAAGCATAGCTATAGGCAGGATTGCTTATACAATGTTGAAGATTTCAAGATCTAGTTGAATAACGGGCGCGATCGTATGAGACGTTCTAGCTACTTTCGATTAATTGTGGGTATTTGAGCCTTACTTGCTGTTTAAATGATGTAGATACGGATCTTTGGTTTCTTATTAACTTTCTAACATGCCTGCGCGTAGGACTCAGTCAATTTAGCTAATACGTCTTACAATAGCTACCTATGTTTGTGGCGACGCGTTCCTGCTCATGCGATCGTACCGCGCCGCCCCAGGGGGAAGCTGTAACGATATTGGCCTATTCAAATAGACATTGCTGAAAAATTATACGAAAATATCTATCTGCTAAAGTTTATAATAAAGAGAAGCTTCACAAACCGTTAAATACTCTATAATTAAATATTTGCCGGATAAGTAAGTGCGGACGAGCTTTATTATTTCGGCACGCGGGCGTGTAAAGCAGGCTTTATGTTCTTTTAGTTTGGCGAAGCGAGCCTATCAAAAGCGGTTGTCCGCGTAACGAACTGGCCAATGAAACGCGTCCAGAGAGTTAGACTTTGACTTTTACACGCGAGTTGGAATCAAAGATGGCGCGAGATAGGGACTATTTTTAGGCGTTACAAATTAGAAAGCGGACTTGAGTTTTCAGCTTGAAGGTCGGCGGAGGCTTTGTCGAGGAGAGTCCGAAGTAAGGAAGATAATTTGGCTGGATCCAGGAAAAAGCCAGAGGTTGATAATAATTCGAAGAGAATTGGAACAGTGAACAGATAAGCATTTCCAATGTTATTTATTCATATTGCCTTTTGTGTGTATCATATTTGGAACCTTATATTAATTACTAAGCGCTCATCAGATTTAATAATTCATAGTTTTGCGTGATAATCCAGCGGGCGTTCTTTCCTAATACTTGTGTAACTTTCAATTATGCAAAGGAATGCTTTGTTATCTATACTGGCGATTGAATACACGGATTTCTATATGATCTGTATTATTTTGGGGATAATTCGGAATTTAATTTTGTGTTTTGATATCACGATTGTAAGCGTGATATAGGTTCAAATCGTACGAGGAATTTCCTACAAACAATATATTTTAAAAATGCATCTGGATTTTATATTTATTTTATTAAAACATGAATGTGTGGTTTATTTGAACTCGTTACATGTTTGTATTGCGTATCATTAGGCAATCGTTGAAAACACGATTTGTTCCTATCAAGTTCTTATAAAGACGTGTTTCGAATTGTATATATTCCTTAATTGCGATAGTTATTCATATGACATTGTTTTTATTCATTCAATATTAGATATTTGAAATGTTTTTTTTACAACATATTCCATTATTGTGGGTCGTTTACGGTTAGATCAGATCAACCTTCGGTCTTCCGTAGCCGTGATAGTTTTCATATGACATTGTTTAATTCATTCAATATTAGATATTTGAAATGTTTTCTAGAACATTTTTCACTATTGTGGGCAGTTCGCGGTGTGTTCAGGGGTGGTTAACCTTCGGCCATCCGTAATCGCGATAGTTATTCATATGACATTGTTTTATTCATTCAATATTAGATATTTGAAATGTTTTCTACAACATTTTCCATTATTGTGGGCAGTTTGCGGTTTGTTCAGGGGTAGTTAACCTTCGGTCTTCCGTGATCACGTTAGTTACTAATATGACAGATTGTTTTGTTTTGTTCGTTTAATATAAGTAATATCATATATTTTTATGAGTTACCGTGATTATCTATCTATATGATTTTATAATGACCGTGATGCAACGAATACTACTCCCACGAAAACGAATATCAGGCCTGTGGGCAGTTCGCGGTGTGTTCAAGGGTGGTTAACCTTCGGCCTTCCGTAATCGCGATAGTTATTCATATGGCATGGTTTTATTCATTCAATATTAGATATTTGAAATGTTTTCTACAACATTTTCCATTATTGTGGGCAGTTCGCGGTTTGTTCAGGGGTAGTTAACCTTCGGTCTTCCGTGATCACGTTATTTACTTATATGACAGATTGTTTTGCTTTGTTCGTTTAATATAAGTAATATCATATTTTTATGAGTTACCGTAATTATTTATCTATATGATTTTATTATTGAGAGTGATGCAACGAATACTACTTTCATGAATACGAATATCAGGCCTACTATTCGGTGAATACGAATGCGAATATTTCCACCAAGGTGGGGGAACTTGAACATACTTGTAAATATAATAACCTTGATGCAACGAATACTACCTTCATGAATACGAATATCAGGCCTACTATTCGGTGAATACGAATGCGAATATTTCCACCAAGGTGGGGGAGAACGCAAGCATACTTGTAATTGTATTGTTTATGTCTGCTTGTGATATCACTATACGGCGTAGATGAACTAGTTTGAAAGGGCTTATGTTCTGTATGTGCTTGGCGTAGAGGGAATAGTTTTCTTGTTTCTAGGATCTAATACAGGTTTACAGGTGCTGATATTGAAATATATATACAAGGAAAACACTATTTTGGGAACCATTAACTGGATGGAAGATATTGAAGCACACATACACACAAGGAGGACGTTATGTTAAATACATGACTGGAAGGTTGTTATTGGAAAACACAGGCGTCCAGTCGGCGGGACGCAAGCATACTTGTAATTATATTGTTTATGTCTGCATGTGATATCACTGTACGGCGTAGATGAACTAGTTTGAAGGGGTTTATGTCCTGTATGTGCTCGGCGTAGAGGGAATAGTTTTCTTGTTTCTAGGATCTAATACAGTTTTACAGGCGCTGATATTAAAATATATATACAAGGGAAATGAAGGGCTACACAGGCGCTGGTAATTGCTCAATTTTGGAGAGGACCCGTTATATTACTTCGGATCAGGATGCCATCTCAGAAGCAGACCAACTACAGAACTAAGATAAGAACCTTTAATATTATTTATTCTTTATTTTCTTATGTGTATCAAATGGAATGTTCGTGCTATATAATTTGTCATTGTCTCATGGTCACTATTCATTTCATTACGTGGGTTCAGAGTTCGACGGTAACGGACGCGGAAACAAATTAGTACTGATGTCGGGACGTAACGTCGGGATTATATCTTAATTATCTTTAGGATAGAAGCGAGGTCATCATACGTGCATTCTGCATTTCAAACGTTTTACTAACATATATAAATACATATTATTGCGTTTTACAAATTGAATATGATCGCGGGAAATAGGCATTCCGTCCGGTTATGCAATGTTAACTTCCAACGTAGCATAATGAGATCTTATTACCGGTGCTAGACTCTCGAGGTTAGTCACGTGATTGTTGTATAAATGGAATAGTGAAGGGGATTGAAGAATGAGATACACTCGCGATACAGATAGTTGTATGTAACTGGGATCAAATGACGGGGTGCGTGTTCTCGATCCAGGGGATGAACGGGACTGCGGGGACACTCTGGGTGGGTCTAAGTAGAATTGCGCAAAGCCTCCACACAGTTAAAATGTGTTCAGTCAAGCAAAGGTGAAGCATTTCGAATCGGACCAGAGCGTCGTGCCTCAAACACAGCCGGAGGGAAGAAGCCCCTACGTTCTTTCACTCCCTTGGCCCGACGAGCTCGAATTCCGGATATGAATGTTCATGAATGTCAGCTAAAAGACTCAGGTAGCCGTACCTCAATCAAAACCTTCGTTCGGGACCTCATCAACGTACGAGACAGGGCGTTCCGCATGGACGAGCAACTATGGCGGTGCAATGTAGGGGAGTTTTGCTACTAGCGTTTGTTCCTCAGCTGCGCCGCGTATAGTTGGCTTTTAGGCCAACTCCGGACGTGGACGATATCGGCTATCTCTCATATAGGCGAAACTGTAGAATTCTAGAGCGGTTTCTAGAAGGACGAGTACGGATTAGTTACGTGCGTTTGTTATTTCCATAGTTAGGTAAGAATTCGATCTATATTAGTCTAGTCGCGTTAATAAGAATACGAATCTCACCACATATCAAAAGAATTTTGGATAGCTACGGACATAACGGAGGGGGAATTTTCCTAACCACTAGATAGATCACGACTGGCCAATTTTGAAAATATAAATTCTTAACAAAAAAAATAAATAAATAAAATATTAGCTTTCATGTAAATATACTTCCGAAGTTCTAAGTTCAACTTAAGTTTTCATCTAGTAGCTTAAAGCATAAAGTGTGTGCTTAAAAGTCCCAAAAGCTGTAATAAAGCTCAATTCGGTAGCTTAAAGTCTCAAGCTTTGGGCTTTTCGTAAAACTTACATCATTAAACTTTATAGTTAGGTATTTAGCTTAGGTGTGCAGGTAGATACGTGACAACTTGACGTCGGTTGACGCACACTATCGGTTATGTACACCGCGCGTGTGTTCTAAATGGAAATTTACCACATTGACACATCATCATTATTAAATGATTTTTACAACCTTCTGAAATTTCTCGATGGATATCAATTATATTAATATAGGTAATTAAATATACTGTTAACTTTTAACCAACATTTATTTTCTTCACCTAATAGTTTGAGCTGATGAAGGGAATCGACAGTCAATCGACCGTATTCTGAAAAAAGCAATATTGGTATCTTAAAATTGTTAACCCAACACTTAATAGACGAGAATAAAAAAAATAAACGATGCATCGGTGTTTGTTTCTTTCAGTTTTTATTTGAGAGAGAGAGGAGGACAACGCGACAATGAGACGCGAGATATGACGGTTATCCGTCAAACGTTAAAATGTATAAGAGTCCAATGCGACAATGACAATTTTGCACCATTAGAACGCTGTGGAAGAGGAATTGAGAAGTGCAAATGTATTTTTTTTTTCTATAAGCTTTAAAGTCTGCATTGGTACTTATTCATGTAATTTTAGTCGAAACATGATAATTTTTACGTTACGTTTGCGATATGTACTTCGGTAAGCCGTTTGAAGCTCTGTCAGACCAGACCGCCTGGATAAGAGAGCACCGGAGAAATCGCTTTCCCAAAGGCATTGAAAACATCGGACACCGCAAATAAAGGTATTTAATTTGAGAGAGATGTGTGAAAATAAACAAATCTCCTTATTTGAGTACGATGAACACCGACTTATACCTATCCCTACATGTCGTTTATTTTTTATTTTTATCCACGTCTATTCAGTGTTGGGACAACTTCTTCTTCTTCTTCTTCTGCTTCATCTAGGACTGCGTCCTGTCATTGCTCGGAGCCTGTTCCTGGGATACAGATGTCCAGCTATCTCGCCATCTTTTATGCGGTCTTCCTGGGAGTCTGGTACCAGACGGCAGCTTGTTCGCTGCTATGCTCACAACTCTCTCAGTACAAGCTCTCTCCACATGATCTCTCCAGTAACGTCTTCTAGATCTTCCCCATCGGACAATATCCTCGACGTCACAGGTCCTTCGTATTTCGGAGTTCCTCACTCGGTCTCGGATTGTCAGTCCCGCAATGGGTCGGAGAGTCTTCATCTCAGTTATTCTTAGGAGATTTTTTGTTCTGGTAGTGTCAGCCCTTGTCTCGATACCGTACGTCATGATTGGGCGGACACAGGTCTTGTATATCTTCACTTTGCTCTCCTTGAGCATATGTTCGTTTCTCCAGACAGCATTTCTCAAGCATCCAGCAATAGTTGCGGCTTTGTTTGCTTGCTCTCTTACTTCTTCGTAGAGGTCGTTACTGCTGGATATCTCGACACCCAAGTACTTGAAGCTCGTTACTTGCTCTATTATTTTATCGACAATTGCAAGCTCGCATGGTATCGGCAGTTTCGATGTTACCATGCTCTTAGTCTTAGCTACGGAGATTTTCATGTTGAATCTTTGTGAAGACATATGGAATTTGTGCAAAAGTTTTTGAAGATCGTCTTCGGTGTTGGCTATTAATACCGCATCATCAGCATAGCATATTATATCTATCTGTTTGTCTCCCATGTTGTAGCCTAGATTCATTGTTTTGACATCTTCTATTAGCTTATCCATGATGATGTTGAATAAGAAGGGGCTCAAGCTATCTCCCTGTCTGATGCCTACTGCGGCTGGGATTTCTTTCGATAGATCATTGTTTACTTTTATGCGCATTTTGTTGTTAGTATTCAAGTTATGAATAGCCTTGATGATGGGTAGTGGTACATCTTTTTCCGTTAGGATATCTATAACATCTTCTAGAAGCACTCTGTCAAAGGCTTTTGTGAGGTCAACAAAACACATATACGCCGGTTTATTATATTCAATGGATTTTTCCCTTATTTGTCTTACCACGAATATTGCGTCAGTGGTAGACCGGTTTTTTCTGAAACCTTGCTGTTCATCACAATTTTGAATTATGTTCTCCAGTTTTGTTTTTACAATGCTTGTGAAGAGTTTTTGCGATGCGCATAAAAGGGATATTCCTCTATAATTTTCCGGGTTTGTTTTGGAGCCTTTCTTAAAAATAGGGATGGTGATACTCAGTTTCCATTCGTTTGGTATTTCAGATTGCTCTAAGATTTTTGGGATTGGGTTGGGACAACAATATTACTATTTTTGGATACCGTCGAATATAATATTATTGAAATGTAATTACTTCACTCCCTTCCTGTAAAATAATCAACTTAAAAAAATATACGTACTACTATGTTGTAACAAAAAATATATTCTAGCAGCGTGTGATGAATCACCTGTTTCTATAGATTTTTATTTTTTATTTTATTACTTTTATTTTGAACTCTAAGATGATTTAAATGCTACGCGGGAAAAATTGAGCTAAGCCCACCTGGCGGAGTATTGGGAGGGAGTTAGTAGCGATTGATCGGATATAGGTTACGAGCAGTTAATATTCAATTCTTATAAAACATATTAATCTTGTGGTAAAGCCGCGTTTGGTACAAATGGTTGACGATCGGCGCGGTCCGAGCGGTCCACATGTGCTTCCCAAAAAAAATACTGAACACGGCTTTCGTAGATTTGGGGCGCGATTATTGCGTTTAGAGCCGTTAAAAAACCGATTAACGTCTACTCTAAGGTGACGATGATATTGACAGTTCCACGAGGTTTCAGAATTATGGCCTTTTTTGCTGTGGTTTTGAAACCGCTTAAATGTCATTAATCGTGATCTTCTTAAGTGGATTGCCGCGCAAGAGAGATAGCAGGATATGAGCAAAGGCAAGGAAGGCAGGTCCTAATCGGGGGATCGCGAGAGGAAAACGCCCCATAAAATTTTTTATAGGAATTGGCCGTGGAGCACGGATTAAACGTATACGTTGTACCAGAGGGGTGACCTTAACTGAGCGGATAATGATTTATTTTCGTTTCGCGGGAATCGGATAACGTAGGCAGATAGGAAAGTTAACTATAATTCCATTATATTTATCTGTAGACTAACGCTCTGTCGAGAAGCGAATAGTGATTCATTTTCGTTTCGCGGGAGTCGGATAACGTAGGCAGATAGGAAATTTAACTATAATTCCATTATATTTATCTGTAGACTGACGCTCTATCGAGGAGCGAATAATGATTCATTTTCGTTTCGCGGGAGTCGAATAACGTAGGCGGGTAGAAAAGTTAACTATAATTCTATTATATTTATCTGTAGACTAACGCTCTTCAGGCTTTTACAACAGATAGGTAATTGTGCAATGACGGTATATACGGTTAGGAAAGAGATAACGATAACGTGTAAGCATATTAATGGCACGACAAGAAAATAATATACTCGAATATAGATACAATATATTAACTATGTAATCACTACAAACCTGTCCGACGTTAGCGTAGTTTCAACAGGACGGGTAACGTGTATACGAATGGCTATTCTAGCTCAGATTTCGCCGGGTTTGGTAGTAATAACCACAAAACATAATTGGAACAAGTGTATCTAGATAAGAATATTGTAAATAAAATAATATGAATTTGCGGCCCATATACACATGAAATAAAAGGATAAAGCGTATGGGGATCTTATAGATGGATGGATAAATGAAACAAATATATATAGGAGTAAATGCAAGTAAAAAGCAAGCATATAAGTACCAAAAACATAGGAGAACATAGTGTGATAGAAATTCGAAGACGGGAGGAACAATAATGTGAAGTGGAACGGATATAGCAAGAGCATGTAATAATGATAAACGTACAAATACAGACAACTACTTGAGACCGATTCGACAGATACTAGCAATCTTTCAACACACCTCTAAGAACATGGTGAGCGGTATATAGTTATCAGCGGAGGCGTCCAGTGCCTTGGCAATAAATGAGCACTGAATTAATCCGACGCCTTGCCTGCGGCACTGGAGGTTTATTTACTTATTTGTTTTATTTGTTTTCATTTATTGGGTTTCTTACAGCCATATAATTAATCAATCTTTGAAGAAAAGACAATAATTGATGCACAGAGTTTTGGGCCAATTACGCGAAAACACATACATACAATCGATAAAAGAATAATAAAAACATGTCCAATAGTGGGTTGTGTGAGTGTGTATCTGTGTGTTTATTTATTTGTTTATTTATTTTGTTTTGGGAAAAAATTAAAAGCAAAACGATCTTAAAAATCTTCCACTGAATTTAAAAATTTAATTTAACTTACATTAATAGTTTATTGTGTTATAGCGAATAGTACTCTTCCAGTATTATATTGTTCGAGAATATTCACTGTCTATGTAACATAGTTATTTTGTGGATCAATCTTACTGCCAATAAAAATAATAATAAATGGTTACAAATTATGTTTAAATTCCGCAACGGAGGGAGCTAATACGTCCCTGTGCGCGGAGAGTCGCGGGCAAAATACAGGATTCATCGGATGGTTCACGAGAAAAGATCGCCCAAAATTAATTTAAAATTAGGTATAGTACCTTTGGATGATTGTTATATCTAGGTATGCAGTGTGCACGTGGTGAATATATGGAAATTGATCCCATGATATAGCGGCCAAGAAACGTTAAATTTCCGATAAAGACGAGTGGAAATACGGGAGAACGGGACAGGATAATGGTAGATAATGAAGAAACATCAACTATGATTAGGGGAGTACCCGATAGATTGTGGTTACGGTTGATCAAACGACAATATGGACTGAACTTAGAAATTAAATATTAAAAATTAATTATCGCGCTTGTGAAGCGAGTTCAAACCGTCTGAAGCCACCAAGTCCGTCCCAAAATGGGCACAGGGAGGAGACAGAGACGGCAACAGGAGGTGGGATCAACTGACATATCCGAGTGGAGATATGGTTTTTTTTTGCCAAATTGAATCTTAGGAACAAAGATTTAGGTTTCAAGGAAAGTAGGATATTGAAAATCCTGGAAACACACGACTTAGGACCTTTGGCTGCTAGGGGGGGTTTAAAATGTCAAGACACAGCAGAAATCAGGCAGTTGGTGACGGTCTACGAGAGCGCAAAATCTGCGTCGGTTGTTTTTTTGAGTGATAATTACCGTGAGTGATAATTACCGTCGACTTAGAGTGTCTCAGTGGGTGAAAATTATAGTTTAACTTCAAGTGAAAGTGACATACGGGTAAATATACTCTTCGACATTGCTCACGTTAAAAGAAAAGGGGGGTACGGGTTTGATTTTATTTTATAAAGGGTAATTAATTTGGCATATTAGAACTTCGGAAATTACTGCGCTCTATTAAGTTGATTAGTCCGGCATATATAGAACTGATATTTGCAGATCTCCGGAAACTAGCTGTGCGTTATAAAGATACCTATTTTATGCTAAACACGCGGGAAATTGTTAATAAATCTTGTAAAAATACCTATCTTATGCTAAATACGCGAGGTCCTGTTAAAAGGGTTTTAACTCAGAGTACGGGTTTGATTTTATTTTATAAAGGTAATTAATCTGGCATATCGGAACTTCGGAAATCACTATGTTCTATAAAGTTAATTATTTTTGTCGTCTTACTAGGTTCACAGAATAATATTCGCAGAATTTCAGGAAAAGGTAGAGTTCAAATTTAGTTAAATTTTCGTTTTACTAAGTATAGTATTGGCGGATCTCTGGAAACTAGCTGTGCGTTATAAAGATACCTATTTTACGCTAATCACGCGGGAAGCTGTTAAAAGATAAAGGAGTTGTTACTAACAGATTCGATTTTAAATAAGTCTTATAAAATACCTATCTTTGCTAAATACGCGAGGTCTCATTTTAATTTTTACATTTGTAAGGCATATAATATTTCGTTATATGAAATGTTTCGATTAGACCGGGTTTATTTTAGTTATCGAAAGAATATTTAGTTTATTTTAATATTTTTTTTTGTTTATGTTTAATAGTAAGAGTCCGTTAAAATTATAGCGAATAAATTCTGGGATTAAAAATACGTCTAGTGAAAAATATATAGCTGATCTCGCGGGGTATCAGGTTCAGCCCATAATAATCTAGATTTTCATTTCGTTTAAAATTATATAGAGTAATTCCGTGAGAGTCGGGGTTATTTACAATTTTACAGATGTATGAAATTTCATTATTCTAAAAAATTATATAAAATAATCTCGTGGGGGTCGGGGTTTATTTACGGTTTTACAGAAGTACAAGTTTCACTATTTTATAAAGTATATAAAATTGCTTCCGTTCGGCCCGGGTTATCTTATATTATATAGGAAAACATAGGTCCCGCGCTATTAAAACATATAAAAAACGTTTCATGTGGCCGGGATTATTACGCGCGTTGGGGAAAGTCTATAAGGTAAAAAATATGTTTAATTTGATTCTGGTTATTTTATATTTTATGAAAGATATTTGCCTCGCGGACTTAAACTATGAAAAATGTTTCAATTAGTTCTGGTTATAACTTCGCGATTGTATAATTTGGGGTACTTCGTACTGTACGAAGACGTAAATCTCGCATATAAAAACGTGTATAAAAAAAAAAAACGTATATCATGTATTCAAACATATAAAAACTTCTAGTACATTGTTTCGTTAGACCGGGGTTGTATTATACTTATAAAGATGTTATAGGACCTCGTTATATTGAAAATATATAAAAACCGCCTGGGGCCGGGTCTTCTTATTTATAAACTATATAAGATTTCGTTACATTTAGTTATATAAAATGCTATCGTTCAGGAATTCGCGTTTCATTTTAAGCATATATAAATATAGGGTCCCGTTTTAAACAATGTTAGTGTTTCGTTTAGAATTCGCGCCTTCATTTAATAAATATGAAACATGTAGATTCCAATTAGAACTATTTTAAAATGATTCGTTTAGGAATTCGCGTCTTGTATTATAACTGTGAAACTTATAATATTCGTGTTGAGCTAAACGTGTGAACATAGAAACACTTCAGTTTTGACCGCTATTTTGTTTACTATGCCTAGGACGTTCTTGCGGTATATTAGACTTGATGGTAAAATTTAAACCCTTACTCTGTTTAAAATATACGTAGTGTCTCCGCCTAGATTGGCTTCACGATATACTTTATGAAATTTGTAAGTTCCGTTGTCCTAAAATTGTATAAAATTACCTTCGTTTAGATCGGGTTATATCATATTCCTCGTGGAACGCGTAAACCTCGTTGTCCTGAAACTAAATAAGGATGCCTCATCTAGACCGGGTTCATTTTACATTTTAGGGAGAATATAAGTCCCGCGTCTTTCACTACATAAAATGGATTTGGTAAGATTGGGGTTGTTTATACTCGTAGAAATTACAGAATCCCGTTATTCCTAAACCATATTAAAATGATAAATTATATTAAAATGATTTAAAATATATTAAAATTTGCCGGAGAGTGGATATCAAATATTCGAGATGATAATAAATTATTTATTTATTTTTTTTTTATTTATTTGTTTACGCCCATTAGGCTTTTACATAAAGAGTATAAAATAAATTTCAAAAAGCACATACATTAAAAGTTTCAGGAATAGCACCAAATCATGAGTATAAAAATTAAAAATGTAGAGTAGGTAACGAGCAGCAATGCGTATAGGCTTTTACATGAAAAAATATATCATAAAATTAAAAGAACATACATTAAACAATATAAATTACAAGTAGCAAATTATTAAAAGTACCGGAATAGCACCGAAACATGAGTACAGAAATTAAAAATATAAAGTACAAAGCGGCAATGTGTACGAAAAATATATATTACCCACCATTACATATTAACAGCTGAAGTCAGTAACGAAGCAGTATTGCCTCTTTAAGTGTAAACTTTACTTTCTCCAGACTGTCGACGAAGATGTCAATCATGCAACCATATTCATTACATCATATTAAGAATAATATAATTTTGTTATCAATGCACAAACTTGGCAATGAACTACCTACATATGTCGACATTTTAAATCTATCTCTCTCAAAATTTAAAAAAACACTATATGATCATTTCTTTTCAAAATATTAAATTTTTATATAATGTCTTAAATTTTTTATATATATATAGCTGGCTATTCAAATTTAATATTGCTATATTATCGGTGAGTAAAAATTTCTGAGATCACTACTTTACACCTTTCGCATATATACTTTTTTTTTTACATAAATGTCTAACCTCATTATGTTTAAATTATGTATATATACCTTTTACATCTATACCCTTTATTTTTCTTTTACATTTAATCGTTTGTTGTATTTTAATTATGTATAAACCTGCTACTTTACACTTTTGCATATATACTTTTTTTTTACATATATTTCTAACCTCATTATGTTTAAACTATGTATATATATATACCTTTTTACATTTATACCCTTTATTTTTCTTTTACATTTAATCGTTTGTTGTATTTTAATTATGTACAAGCCTGCTACTTTACACCTTTTGCATATATACTTTTTTTTTCATACATGTCTAACCCCATTATGTTTAAACTATGTATATATACTTTTTTACATTTATACCCTTTATTTTTCTTTTACATTTAATCGTTTGTTGTATTTTAATTATGTATAAACCTGCTACTTTACACTTTTGCATATATACTTTTTTTACATATATGTCTAACCTCATTATGTTTAAACTATGTATATATATACTTTTTACCTTTATACCCTTTATTTTTCTTTTACATTTAATCGTTTGTTGTATTTTAATTATGTATAAACCTGCTACTTTACACCTTTTGCATATATACTTTTTTTTACATACATGTCTAACCTCATTATTTTTAAACTATGTATATATACTTTTTTACATTTATACCCTTTATTTTTCTTTTACATTTAATCGTTTGTTGTATTTTAATTATGTATAAACCTGTTGTAAAAGGCTATTAAGCCGTGTAATTAATTAATAATAATAATAATAATAATAATAATAATAATAATAATAATAATAATAATAATAATAAGAATAAAACTAAATCGGCGGACCCTAAAAGTAATACGTATTGACCTTATAAAGATGTAGACTAGTGGGGTTTTATTATAGAAGCAATCAATCCTTTAACAACAACAAGTGGGCAAGTGGTTGCGTCATGGGTTTGCTAAAACTTATAAATGGATGGAATCCTAGATTCAAAGCTTAATCCCGGTATTTCGGATAAATATAAGAATATGAAACATCGGAAAATA
>JADDOH010024903.1:0-36730 GCA_016648135.1 Agrypnia vestita | reverse complement strand
AGGAAATAAAAAAAACGTGTTTCGAAATAAAACAAAATCTGTGATAATAATTAAGAAAAAAAATATTAAAATAATCTAATCAAGTAAGAAAGTGCATAAAAAACATTTTAAAATACCACAACATTTCGATGTCAATTCTTTAAAATCAACATTGATGCGTTAGGTCAAATTGTCGATGAAAGAAAACAAACGAAATCCGAAATCGAACGTTCTAATCGATAAATAATTTTAAAACAAGTGAAGTTCAAGCCGCGAAGCTCCCGGCAGATTGACACGAATCAGAGGGCTAGCTTTATTACGATGATGGCACACATTCGAGTTCCGCAGCGGGCCGAAGCGCGGGCCGCGCTGTCATTGGTCGCAGCGTTCTTCTTTCTAACAGGTTTGTGTTTTGTTATTGGACGAAGAAAAAAAAAAGAAAAATGTGCGCGCTCGCCGAAGAAAGCGACGTTTCGCGACGTTCCACTTTCCTTTACTGCCGGATAGGATCGTAAAGCTCAGGTTGATGATCCGGCGGGCGATAAAACGGTCGAAATATTAAGTATCTTCTTACGCCATTGCAAATAATAAAGCAATCATTTTATTATGTACTTCAAACCTCAAAAAGTCGTAAAGATTACAATATATTACGTAGTGAACAAAGCAATCTTATTATTTCAATACCTAAAATTCATGTTAAAGTCGATTTTACTGACTCAAATTGAGATTAAATTGAAGAAATAACGATAAAAAAATTGAAGAAAAAAAAGGTCAATACTGATACCTATTCAATAATTAGTACAAAAAAAGCAAAAACTATTACATACAGGGGGAAGTAGGGAGCCTTGAAACGGAGGGTGGCTTCAGACACTACAAGAATTTGTTAAAATCACTGAGTTTAAATATTTAATAGAGGCTCAAAAAGACTGCTAACATGATGTATATTTACACAAATTGTGGATGTGGCGAGCATGTCATCTTCTCAGTTGACAATATTGTTTGTGGTGACGTTGAAGTAGGTAAGTAATTTTTGCTCCTTCGAAAATAAGGGGTAACTTGAAATTTTTAAGTAAATGCTAATCTTTATCGTCAATAATCTCTACTAGGGCCGGTTGTATCAACTTGGATTATAATAATCTTTAGAGTTGATTGGTGAAAAACGCAAAAAAAGATGGTTTAAACGAAATAATGGGAGGCTTGAGAAATTTCTTACAACCATGAATTCTAATAAGCCGAAGCGTTTCAAGTTCTTCAAGAAGTTTCTCAAGTTCTCAAAATTGTTTGTTAATAAAAAAATAGCAACGGAACAAATGTCTCATGGCTCTCTCTCTACCTTCCCTTATATACGAGGTAATGACGTTTGCGGAACTTTTTATTAAAATAATACTTGAAGATAATTTATAATGTAGCTACGTTAGACTATTCAAAATATTAATTAATTGTCGTTTTAAGTCTCACGTTTGACTCAAGCTCCAAATATTGAAATTATTTTCCTTTTTTGTACGGAATCGAATTATGTAATAATAATATAAAACAGTCTAGTCAAAAAAAACTGCACCATGTCATTGGTTCCTTAGTTCTTGGACTTTCAATTTCTTCTGATGGATGACAAAAAATACACGATTGAAGATTATACTTTTTATCGAGAATCAACGGTCGTTAGATTGCACTAGAAGATTTATTGAAGTTACTTGTTTATCATTTTCTTAACTGTGTTTTTGTATCGAGTGGGCTCAAAAACCTCATGACACTTAATAATGAAAAACAAATTACGAAAATACATATTCGATAATGCTTATGCAACAAAACCATAAAAAAATCAACGTTTTTTTAAAAAATAATATTTAACAAAAAATATGTAAATTTGATTATATTTATATCACAGTGGTGACACCCACCAGTTTGCGGTTTCCGTTGTGATGCAAATTTGACGGTAACAACTGAAAATCACATTTTAGAGGAAAATGTTGACCACAAATAATTAGATTCATCACATTTTGAACAAAAAAAATTTCAAATGTGAATCGTGCGGTTTGTTCTGCACCCCTTCAAGTATGAAACTAATCCACAATGTATGAATATCACATTTTTATTGTAAATTACGAGTACATAGGTACCGAGAAGAAACAAAAAAAAAATCAATAAAGAAACGTTGAACTGTGAACGTTTTCAAAGTTTTTTTTAAATGTCGTATTATAAAATTGATATGTTATAATGTATGAACAACGCGCGCCTCATTTTATTTACACAAGTGAAATTTATTAGGAATAGAAATAAGAAGTATCTTCTTAATTGTTAAAAATAGACGGAACATATTTAATTTATTTATGCCAGTATAATTACTTAAAATATTAACATTTGCGATGTGACCTTTGAAATCGGTCGTGAAATTATTAATTAATATGACATATCGAATGATTTGAATTTGGAAAATAAGGGGAAAAAATTCAAGACGGGAAGTAGAAATTGCATCCCGTGTTTCCATGTCTACATAGACTATGGTGCAATATCACTATTGAACACCCAACAGTTGTACAGTAATGGCGTACGAATCATTTTCATCAAAATAGATACATTAATATTAGTTACCCATACAAACATTGTAGAGTCCGGACTTCAACGATGTCTAGGTGTTCTAAAAATTACCTGTTTATTTGATATTGAAGCGACACGAATGTCAATCAAATTTCTATCCTCAAGCAAACCAGTCAATGCGATTTGGAGTTTTGACAAATATTAAATTAAAACCAACATTTTCTTCACAATAACAGAAATATTGACATTTAACCGATGGTCTTAGATATTTTTGAATATAGGGATAAAAATCACCTTCATAACAATCCTGCTATTTTAAAAATAATACGGATAATGCACTATTGGGGCAACATCTATTATTAGATTTTCGGATTTTTGGAATTTCGCAATTTTTTTTTCAGCTCGTACGAAGTTCAGAGTGGATTGCTTATAATTATATGAATTGGATTTATTTATTATATGAATTGCAAAATATTGGCATGCATTTCGTGACACGAAATGATTGCTATATGCATACGATCGTCAATTTAAGCATTTAAAAAAGTCGGTTTCTTTTCAGTTTCATCGTGTTGAAATTTTTTTAGCATCTTTACGGATTGTGACAATATATAAAATTTGAAAACAACAACGAGACAAAATAAAACGTATAATATTTTACGAAAGCGAACGTAATTTTGACATATCGCGTGGGCGCAGAAACGATAAATAAAGGTTGCTGAACTTGGTGCATTTTTTTATCGCAGCGGAAAAATGATATCTGTTTGCTATCGTTTTAGCAATTATTTACTACTATCATTATCATTGTTATATTATTTACACTGTCATTTACAAAAATCACATATTTTATAATAAAATAATTTTATGTGTTGTGAAAAACGTAAATTCGATATACGGAAGCACATTTCGAATAAAATATTTTATTATATACACCTACATATAAAGTACACACATAAAATTCATTTTTAAGCTACATTAGTGTTTTTCACCCGCAAAAAAGAATCGTTCCTGAATTACGAGTGCGGTTTAGATATTTATATAAAACGAAATCGAAATTCACGGCTAAAAAACTAATTAAACGACGATATGGGGATTGAACCCCGGGCCAGCAAACCCGAACCGGCCGCTCTACGAATATTGCTACAGCCGCCTCCCCGTGGACCGCTAAAAAATATATTATAAATATATACTAGGGTTTAGCAAAGACGCGAACCAACGTTTCGTCATTTTTTTACGGATTACAGCTAGCATATATAATATAATCATAATTGTGATATCAGCTTATTTCAACGTATTGACCGCACGCCGCTGATTCCTAATTTCCACCACCGTGTGAAATAAAAAAAATACACACTATTGACGGGCATTCTACCTACTTTCGAATAATTACCCGAAGAGATAGGTCGACTGTTTAACCACGATAGGGGCATTGGTGCCATCATTTACCATCGATTAGCCCTCACTCCGCAGTTTTTTTTGACTGACAATTTTTCAAAAAGTTCAGTCGCACAGGGATGCAAAGTTTAGCTACAAGATTAATTTTTTTGTTTTACTTATCGTTTACCGGTTGAGCGACACGCAACTACTGCATCAACTTTAATATTCCGACAGCGTTATTTGGGCTGTTAATGAAATTATTAAAAGTCAAGGTCTGCTCGCGCAATGTCGCAAAATGAATGAAGCCAACGTGCGTGCGGCAGCCTTGAAAGTCTACATATAAAAAATATTTATATGTAGATATACATTTCTTATCAGTATCCTTTGCGATTACCTATGTGGTTATAATTTATGGTGTTGCATAAAAAAAACACAATTTATTATAATGATGTTCATTATAAAGTAAATAACAAATTTGCCCCCTCAGGAAAACATCATTGTTGCAATGGCGTTTGTATTTATACCAAAATTAAAGACTGTACGGGAAATGTCAAGTAACGTAATCAATATTCAATGACCACGCCCACATAAACATATCCACAGGACTCTAATCTCCACCCTACTCCTCACGCCATCCTTTAGTCATAAGTTTAGTGTTAGTAACATTACTGAAGAAGACACGTTAGCGTGGAAAACGTTCTTATCGTTATAAACAAATAGCGAAAGTAAACAATGTTATCGTTTTTTTTTTAAAAAAAAATTGCCTTTCACAAAGTTACACAAAAAAATTTCGAAAAAAAATGCCAAGTCATCTTTCCCAACATTAAAAAAAAATGTTCGTGTAATTAATATGAAAATTTAATATTTGGAAATGTATATGTAAATGTTTAAATGTTTTGGAATACCCCGCTACGGAAATGCGTAAATGGTCGTACAGAGTAAATGCATTGTTTTATGTCAAACAAAACGTTTGCCGGATATGAATATTACCATGGTCACTTACATAGCAACTAATCGGGTGTGCATTTGAAATAAGTATAAGATTATTTATTTCGAAAATTACAAGTTAATTCAAACAATAGACAGCATGAAAAAACTGAAATAAATTGGCGTACAACACAGAAACAATACTTTTGGTTTCTTCAAATATTGTTAATTATTATTATTTTTAAAACGTATTTAATCAATCTACGGTTAAATTACTATTACCGCGTAATTACCGAGGAGGGAAAGTTATGAAAGTCGGCGCAGAAGAGAAAATTGATTGGGACGATGAAAGGTTACGCGAAATTATTAAGAAAAAACGCCGAAAAAGAAAAGTTGTGAAAAAATTTCAAAAGAACGTAACCGGCACAAAAATCTATTCCATTTATACACTTTCTACCAAACCCTTTCATCTTGCGATATTCGGAAAACTGAAAGCCTAAGGTAAATTTTCTGTAAGAATTACAGTGAGCATAAAAAAATACGTGTATGTATTCAAGTTTAACGCTGCTGAATATACTGAATATTCCATTTACGATGACAGAGTACAGAATTAACAAATTAGAAAAGAATGTTAATTTGAGAGAGTTGTGTACTAAGACTGAGTATGCCACTCTGTTCTCTCTGCTTACCCTCGCCGAGAAACGGCATGATGGTTACTTAGTTAGTAAAATATTCAAAAGGGCGTCAGTTTATGAAAATATTAAAATCCTATCCTATTACCGAAATCTATGAGCTCATTTAATCTCAGAAGTTAAAATAACTAATCAGTTAGTTTGATAATAATAACAGTATTAACTGTTAATAAATAAATGGATGGAAAAAACAATATTACTTTCAACAAAACTTTTCCTTCCCTCTCAATATTTCTGTTCTAACCACTTTACACCAGTGATTTTTTTCTATATTTGAATGTGCTAAGTTTAATACTTCCATCTGTCGATGAGAGATTTGATAATCTCGAAACACGAATATATTGTAAAATATACTAATAAAACTCAAGTAGAAATAAAATAGTTTATGTTTTCCATCCATTTTAATGGCCATGAATAATCTCTACAGTATCAACGCCAAATCCATAAACAATATTTTTTTTACCTCTAACACTAATAAATCATCAATAGTAATAATAATTAAAAGATTAATTTTCATTAAATTGAACTAACCGAAGATTTTCGACTTATTTTATAGCCAGTCGTTTTTTTAAAGCAGTATTCGGTTTTTCGGAGGCTTCCAGATCAAAAGATTTAAGGAAACTGTTTTAAAAACGTGCGATACATGTAATAGAATAATATTCAATAATAAATATAAGACATTTAACGTAATGTTAAAAAAATATTAATGGAAACTGAAATACTTTTATAACAAAATAAATAGTCGGTGACATTACCTGATTGATATCATATGTACAAGAGTTAAAAATAAAAAAATCAATTTGTTACAAATGTGTAATACCTACTGCAAATATAATGTGAATAAAAGAATATGTCGCACATCAAACATAACAATTTCGTTATCTATCCGTCCGTCTGTCTGTCTGTCCTCGTAAATTCGTGTAACTTCCGTAATTTTGTTCGAAACGGCCGGAGATGAGGCTTGAACTCCGGGCTACCAAACCCGTTGACACGGCCGCCTCTCCGCGGAGCGCCAAAAAGATGCTATAAATATATACTAGGGCTTAGCAAAGACGCGAACCAATGTTCCGTCATTTTTGACGGGTTGCAGCTAATTTGGAATTAATCGCCATGCTTGAGAGGTGTTTTTCGAATATTTTCTTAACATCATTATTATATAATAAAAATTGTAAAAATCTATTATCGCAGCCGAAACTAGATATGCAAAATAACGCATTTTTTATTATAATTTGTAAGTAGTGTGTCTCATTTGTAGTTGCACGAGTGTTTTCCTTCCCGGAGTCACGGGTTTGATGTTACGTCGAATGCATTTCATGCATAATTAAACGATATCCGTTTTTTAAAGATAAAAATCAAAATGCATTTCGATTTTCATATTTACTTATCATACTCAAAATAATCGTTCAGATCTCACGGACTTGGAAACTAGTCTAAAGATAATAATCAGTATTAATGATATCAGGTTTATTTAATATGCGTACATATTAAGCGTTTTAATAATGGAGAAGTTTGCACGTATTTCGCATCGTTGGAATTTTTATATTATCAAAATAATATTGGTGGCAGTGGCGTACATGCACCGGGCTGCCAGTATCGAAACTATAAAAGTACGATGAGCTGTATTGTAACTAGATGTATTCATCTGAAATGAACACTCTTTCAGAAGCACAATTTTGTAATAAATTTACCTATGTGAGATAAAAATATTGATATTATTATTCTCGGAGAATTCAAGCTATTAAATATAGGGTTAAAGTATTTAATATTACAAAATAATATCACTTTTAATATATCGGAACACATTCATTCGAGCCCGCTTCAAATACACAATTGCACCGTTTTGCAATGCTGTTCAATCCAAGACGTGTATTCAGTACACCGCAGGGAGAGACTAAGGCCCGGTTGTTTCAAGTTGGATCAAAGTAAGCGTTCGTTTAAAGCATAGATTTTTGCATTCTCCACCAATAAGTCGATCCGTTTTCGTAAATACCTATGCTCTAAAAATAACGCTTACTTTAATTCAACTTGAAACAAGCGGCCCTAAGTGTTACGTTTAGTTGGTATACATTTAGAGGACATTTTGCAAAAAATTATGCGAAACATATGCGCAGCTTTATTTGCGTGTGTAAATTCTATCGGCATCTGGTTCTACTTAACACATTCAAATGAACTCTGAATTATTTTGTGCGTGGACATTCATCTTTAATATAGGTAGGTATATATATATATATTAATTTTTAAGAAAATAAATTATATTGAAACACAATGAAAACAAACTCAATTATCAATCACCAACATAATCATTGGGGGCGTAGTCACCCTCAAAACCAATTACCGCTTCTCCTTTGCTTGGAAGACGGTCGATCCCGCGGGGAAGAGTGTCCAGTGTCTTCCACCGCTGCCAGAAGGGTCTGGTCATCAAAATCCGAGGATTTCCCGACTCGTCATCTGACTGGCATCACCAGCTTTGATTAGCACAACTCTCGACATGTCCATTCGCCAATCGTTGCTGCGCCGAAAATATCGTTGAAATCGCGATCAGCAGCTACCCATCCTTTCTCAAAGTCGTACAGCAGAATATGGCGTAATGTGTATGATTTTCAATGTAAATTTTAATTTTTCAACCCCATTAAAGAATTATATTAATAAAATGTCAATTAAACGTCAATAACGACGGATAATTATGCATCAACCTAATAATAAATCAAATGTGGGGTATAAAAGGAAAGGCAGCATTATGCAAAAAAAAAATTGATGCAGTCATCGAGGATTATCTACCGATTTATATTGTACTGAATTCGAGATTTTATAGGAAACACAAATAAAGCCTATAAATTTATAGAAAAACATGATTTTGAAAGGGATAGATTCATACAATCTAGAATTCAGTACATTTCAAATTAGTAATCCTCGGTGAGTGCTTTCAGAACATTTCTTTAATTTTTTGGATATTCCAGCCTTTGCTTTTATGCTTCACAAATAGTAATACCTACCTATACGTAATTTAGATTGGGCAACGTAGATTTTTTCGCAGAAATTACGGTTATACAGAGCTTTTTTATTGCGTGGAGTGCACGCTTCTGATTGGTGGGCAGTTGTAGTTGGCAGCCCCCGCACAAGTGGACCGACCAATTTGGAAGGAGCTGGAGACATTCGGTCGCGACTCGTGATCGGACTGACAAACTGGCCCGCGGCGGGCTCCAGACAATCACCGGTGATTTGAATCTAGATTCACGTTTATTATTCACTATTTCCTTTGGGTGGACAACAAAAGAACCCTGGAGCGACTGCTGTCGGCGCTGCGAGTTCTAACGGTACACCTAGGTGCAGATAGGTGTATTTACACTCTGTCCAGCTATCGCACCCTCGTCATCCAATAAAAGATATTTGTTTATACATATGTATGTGCTCCCGATGCCTATCGATACGAAGGGTCATAAGTGCAGAGGCTATATATAACTGAAGAGGGCTGAGATAATATGGGGGGAGGGTGAAATATAAGAAATTGCACACAGGTTCTGACCGTTAGTACAGATATGTATACCTACAAAGTTTAACAGAGCCGGTCCACAATGCTTCACAGGTAGATTCCGGTCTAAATTACGAGTCGAAAATTTTCAAGCAACGATATTCAAAATATCAACAGTTGTAGAGATAAAGTACTTTTTTCCCAATATATCTGAATAAATCATCATTCGCTTCAATAAAGTCAAATCAATAATAAAAAAATTGTCATTACGCCATTTTGTAAGTAATAGTGCCCGTAGCATACGCAATTTTCATAACACTGTTTTCAAACTTGATGTCGTCACTTATAAGAATTGCTATTGGCTGAATATCGGAAAACCGTCATCTCAGCTTTTGATTATTGAATCGTGACGAAAAGATACAACACTGCAAGATGCGCGCGCACTTGTTGCATCCTAAAATTTCACCCTCAGCACGCCTACTAAAGACGTATAACTTCAAAAATAATAGGGCATGCACACCAAGCTCCAGCAAAAAATTGATCACATCACCTAGAGTGACCTTGGACTAACTACACCATTCGCAAATTGACTCGCGGAATATTACGCATTTTGGCTGGCGCTGTGGGCAAAGCCACTTCGCTCGACACAAGCTGATGACGAGATGAACTAATCGCCGACGACGTGATTGTAGGCCAGTTCGTCGAGTGGGCAAGAAGGCGGACACAATGTTCAGTTTTTTGCATGTGGTATTTTACTTCTGTAACACGTTAATTACGGTGAGAATCGCAATGAAAAAACTCAACTTAAATATGATATAAAAAAAAACAAATAAAATGACTCGAAAATCTCGGCTTGTACACCGCACATAAAAATTCTTACAGCAATCATTAATAGATTTGTTCCAAATGGATGCCACTGTAGCGGAAACAAAGCAAATAATACACATTGGATTGTCTTGATTTTACGGGACTTTGACTTAATGCTTTCACAATGTCTAAGATTATTTTTTATTTATTTTATTTTTAACGAGACACTAACAGAATACTAGGAACCACATACACAAAAAATAATACTTAGGAATATACATATAATAATAATCTTATTTCAAACACAACCCAATATCCCAATTATAAATGTCTTCAACCTGCTCTAGCAATAGGCACGTATTTAATTTAACTTAAAGAGTTAGCTAAAAGTAGAGTTGGATTGGGTTAGATTAGAATTACACTAACGAATGTTCAAATACGATATATCGCATTTATAATCAGTACAAGATATCGCACCGAATAAACGATTACCAAAATGACACCGATATAATATTGACGAAATCATTATAACCATCGATCAGCCATTTTTTCACTCCTAGGTAAACGTCTTCTTATTTATTTCTTGACTAGCGGCTTCTCAGGCGTAGATTTTTAGTAACTTTTAGTCATATATTATCAATTTGTGTATTAATCTTAACATATAGATATATGTCGTCGCGTACTTTTTTATAGAAAATTTTGAGTTCTACAACTTCTCTACAGAAAGTATTTAAATTAATATCTCTTACCGTTAAGGTAGCGTTCATAAAAAAACACAGTTGTAAAATAGATCACTACGAAAAGCCATTTTATTTTAACGGGATAATATATAGCCTAAGTCCACCCTGAAAGTCCATTCTAAATACTGATGAAATAATTTTTGAAATCGGGTGAGTAGATTCGGAGATTACCTCCTACATCCAAACTTACAAACATTACCTCTTTATATATTAAAGTAAAGATATAGATTTTATATTTTAAATTATTATAGATATTATATTATAGATTCTTAAGGGTCTACCACTTTTCATTATCTATTGATATCCGCTGCAACCTACAACGTACTGTGATATATTATTGGCAATTTATTATGCCAGAATTCAAAAGTATGGCAACTATTTGATTAATAAGATAAAGTGATTCTCTGATTCAAAGTCCCTGTGGTCGTCAGTGGAATCAGGTTCAATCATCTCAAATTCAAAACGCTATTAATTTAGGTTTGTTTCAAGCGATACTTTCAGTATTGTCTAATCTGTTAGACAGTATTCAAACTACCGTAGAAATTTACTATATTTAAAAAACGCGAAACCTCGTAAATCAGAGGATAATTGTGTATCTGTAAAAATAGATTGCAATCTAACTAAGACTGAGACCGATGCCTAATTTACAGGGATTTTATTATACTTATAATGATGCGTTGATAACTTTTATGATAACCGTCGACATCTTAATTTCATAGAACCATTAATATTTGCTTTATAATCCTTAAACTCGTATAATTTTTCCTTTTCATACGCTGTAAAATATTTCTTAAAAACCACTGAAAAATCACACCGCGATAATGGCGCATTGCAAAATGATGTTTCTATTATTCTTTCGAGGAAACCGTGGTTGACATTACGCCAAAGCTCTGTCGGCACCCACACTCAAATACCTAATTCTATGTAAAGCCATGTATTCACTAGGGGACAAATCGCGAAACATTCCACTCGGCATGTCGCATCAACATCTACGCTCATGTTTCGGGGACAACGACGCGATCATTTGACGTGTACACACCGGGACTCGCATATCTTGTCGCGGAAATGTCATCCAATGAGGTTATGGATGACAGCTGCGGTATCTCATTTGGCGAAAACGGGGTTCCGCGCAATTCGAAATGTTTTTTTGGGTCGCAATTTAAAATTAACGAGGTTTTACTGTAGTAAATTGAATATTATTAAAAACAAGGTCCTTTTTGCAAATAATTATTGTTTTCCACGTCACGGAAATGTGGCCCTAGGAGGTTATGATGTCAACTGCGTATCTGTTTATATTAATGAGTTTATCGAAACGTAAGAGGAGAAAAAAGAGGAGAATGCGAAATTCTTTACTGCAAAGAAAAAGAAGGACGGACATTCTATGCGATCTTCGATCGATACAGCTCGATGAGTTCAAGAACAATTTCGTTTCCCCACACTGTCATCTTGACAGATACAGCGCATGCGTATTCACTTGTAAACATACCACGTGGTACTGACGCTCCGCGGAATGTTGCAGTGAGTACGCTCGGGTACCGTGCGCATGGCAACGTTGCCACGGCACGTAGAAATGCCGCGCTATGTTGTGCGCGAGGTCGCGGAACAGTGCACGACGTTGCAACGTCACGTAGACTCTATGCCGCGCGTGCTGTTGAGGGACAATTTGTCCCCTAGTGAATACATGGCTTAAGTGCAACAATCGTGGTCGCGCTCTTGCATTCAGCATCAAATAATATCGTTGGCTTATCGGAGATTACGGCGAGGTCACCCGCGCCTTAGTTTTCACTCCGATTTCAACAAATCATTTCTGTTCATCAAGTTCATTTCTGTTCATCAAGTTCATTTCTGCCATAAATTGAGTGGTTTACTTCACAAATGAAATGCGATCTAATCATCATGTATACATGCGCGATTAATACAAGAGTGGGTAATTGAATTAAATATAACCTTTAAACGAAACGTAGATAATTTTAAATTCTTAATCAAAAATGTCACATAAAATGTTGGTTAAAATGCTTCATTATCGAGAAAGAACAATAGAATTAGGGTAGGTACGTAGTTTTTATGCAGTATTGAAGTGAGACTTGCCCCAGAAAACAATATTTACTGCTTCGATAAAGCACATGTTTACAAAAATATTGATAACCGATATGAAAGACATAAATGTAAGTAGACCTCTTTTCATTTTAGAAAGACGATCGAATCAGTATGTGTAAGTCGTGCGTACGAGGCACGTTGTGTTGTTTATATCCGTAAACACCGACACAACGAAATAATGTGCCTCGTAAGCATGGCTTACACATACTAATTCAATTGTCTTTCTTAAATGGAAAGAGATCTACACTATGTTAATTGTAGTAATCTATTATTTTGTAAAAGGTATTTAGACCGTTTAAATAAGTAAATGCAAAATAAATAAACAAAAAATACTAATATTTTTTAATTCAGACGTATCCATTTTCTTAACAATCCAAAAACTTAATTATATTCTCATGATAACTTTGTAGTCGGACATAATTAGTATTAATTCAAAAAACTTTGCATAAATCACATCGATTATTTAATTATTTTTAATGTCGACCGCATTCGATAGCTCGGTGTTTTCGTCGGGAACTATCCCATAAATTAAAATATGTAAAGGAATCAATTGTGGGGACAGGAAATAACGATTGACAGGGAGACATTGAAATGGGGAGTGTAAGTATTAAATAACAGGTAGGTACAGTAGCCGGCAAACATCTTGAAATTCTACGGCGCAGTGGGGGGAAGTTTGCGCATCTACCTTTCCACCAACGAGACCCAAATTTCGTCTTCTGCGCATTCCCCCACTACGCCAAAGAATTTCAAGAAGTTTGCCGGCAACTGTAATTCGTTAAATTTAATGGGTTTTTAATTTTATTGGATTTCGGCCTCGATGAGTCGAAAATGTTCAAACTACCGTGACCTAATAATATCAATAGTTATGGAGTTATGTAATATCAAAGTTATTTTTTTCCAATATTTCAGACTTATTTTTTGAATAAATTTTAAAATTTTGCAAGGATTTTACCATTTTATTTGACTTGTATTAAAGAGAATGATATTTATATCATTGATATAAGTTACTGTAATGACAGTTCAACTTTTTGGAAAAAATAAGTAAAAAATTTTGAAAAAAATACGAACTTTGATATTGCATATCTCCATAATCATTTATGTTAGGCCATGGTTGCTTGAACATTTTCGACTCAAGGCAGGAATCCGTCTGCAAAGTTGCTACTAGCTATGAGACACCCCGTATACGTAAAATTTCAATGCTGTTGTGCTTTTTAAATGTATGTCTTTAAAGAAAGATTGAGGAATTTCTGAAATTTGGAATAATTACTGCGCGTCCCGACGAAGTATGCGCATCAAGTCCTGACTAAGATGCAGTGGTATCGCATTAAAAAGTGATCAATGTAGTTTATACAAATTAATAAATAAAATTTAATACATATTGCGTATCCAAGTCAAAGATCGAACGGCGATCCTAAGGCGCACTACCTACAGCTCGTATTAATTCTAATCAGCGCAATTCACGCGAATCATGTAATTTAAACGTGACGGTGAGCCTTGGAAAGCCTCGCTTGTACAGGTGAACCGGTCGGAATAATTATAAATGTCTTACTTTTTAACACACTTCTTTTAAACGGAGTCGAGTCCGTTATTCAGAAACCAACAGGCGAGCACGCGATTATGTGCTCAAGTCTGAGTATATGGGTACGTGCATTATTTAAATTACTGTATCACAAAGATGAAATGGATTCGTTATTGAAATATCTGCGTTCTAAGGCATTTATTATACACCTCGCTGGTAAATTCGTTGACAGTGGTAGATTATAATAAAATTTGATTAGCTGAATAATAATTAATAATAATAAAGGTTTATATTTTATTTACTTAGCGTTAGTTACCAAGTTAATTTATATACGCTCTTCATAGACACACGATGTTGACCTTGCAACTCGTGCACTCGCCGTAAGCCTCTTAAACTAGTCTTTATATTATACTCAATACTGTTTACAATTTATTTATCTTTAAGACACTTTTTATTATTAATTTATTTATTTTTATAATTAATTGTGTACCTACTATGTAAGAACTTATTAATTAATTTATTTAAAAAATATTGTAAATATTATATGGTACCCAAATGTAGAAAATCTTCCCTGAAAACTCCCGATAAACTATTTATAACTGCGCCTAAGGGTGCTCCCTCAAGACAGGAGTGGTGTCGTGCGATGAGACGAGATGAGAAGAAAAATGAAGTACTTTCTTCGTATTTAACTCAGCTTTGTTGTAAAGATCATTTTAATTAAGTATTATTTAGAATGTTTATTTATTTTAACCTGTATTTCCTTTGACAATTAAATTGTATGATATAACACCTAAAACGAACGGTTACCATAGAAACGAAACAAATTACAGTGACAAACACCATAGATCACATATGTTTGTCTTTAAATCTTGCCAAACAACGTCGCGACTCACGACCAATCACATCGCGTTTTGATGGAAGCGAATTTTTAAAGATTTTTATAATAAAAATTATGAATGAAAATATCCCACACCATCCATCGAAATATAATTTATTTTTCTAAATATTTTCAACGATATCTGTAAAATGTGAAATTACTCTATTGTTTAATCGCCAGGATCGTAAATACAAGTCGCCGCGCGATGCCTCCGATTATTGAATAATGGAGGTCGAAATTCGTCGCATCCACGTCCGAAATGTTGGGAGTCCTTATAGGCAATAATTTAATTATCGGCATTCACGGCGCGCGTCCTTTGAATCGGCGCGTGATGTCATAATCGGGAATGACCGCAGCATTTACAAGCGAGAATCGCTTCACGCCAAAATTCGATGGTAAAAATGAAAGAATCTCTACCTACCTGAAACGACTCGTACAACTTCAAAAGGGACAAACTTTTGGAGAACAATTAAACCCCCCTGTTCTCGGGATAAAAATAATTTTATTATATCTCAAAACAAAATAATGTTTATTATATTATACCTACTTATTTATGTAAGCATAAACTTTATATAAGAAATGTCAAGAAATTTGTTAAATTTCATCACGTCAATTGATAAGTGTACAATGCTGTCTATACTCGTAGCCAGTAGAAAAAACTTCAGGGAAGTCTTATTAACTTAATTTTGAATAGAAAATATACTTCATACTTTGGGTGAAAAGTTAACAGTTAAGGACGACATGAAAGTTACCATTTTTTCAATATTTCTTACTTATGTATATGTAAAACGTTGGACTCTCACTAAAGTAACTGAAAATAAGATGACAGTTGAATTTTGGAAAAAATAAAAAGCATTGATCCGAAAATTATATTACGTACAACGAGAGGAATTTTAATTATAAGGATAATCAAAGTCGTTACTCATTCACGCATGAAGTAGAATAATTAATTAATATGTAAGTGTTTCGCTCGTCATGATAATTATAATTAATCTAGATTATTATAGCACATTATTAGTTAAGTGCGTGTCTCGAAAGTAAAGTAGCGGTGTCACATGGGTATTATTGTGACGATGATAATGATTGGATTGGGAAAAAAAAGTAATTTATTTTCAATAATTAATCTTAATGTATAATTTGGTAATAACATCGAAATGAGCAAATCTACTGGGCACGTGTTCTGAATTTGACACACATTCCCCCATATTCACAGGATAAGATAAGAAAATTGTTATAATAGTAACAAATAGTAGCTTTTTGGTGTATGGTCATGACGCTCCCCTAGTGATCTGGTGGTCCGAGCCCCATTCCAGGACACCAACAGGTTAGTCTTATTTTCATAGCACAAGTGTTAAGTTTGAAAATAGTTAGAATATTGATGCGACACGTATTCCGTGTTCGCAAATCTATTAAAAAAAATGGATGGAACGTACATACCTAGTTAATAATATTTACATGTTGTTACTATCCATACATATAATTCTTTACATATATATTCTTTTACTTTTACTATTCACATTTTATATTTGTATCATCAATTATTGATTATTTTTATAGTTATGTAGTATTTTGTTTCATATTTATATTATTTTGTTCTAACAACGTTGTAAGTTGCTTATCTCGGCACAGGTTTTTCTTGGTGAGATGAGGGGCTCCTTTTCCTACCGGCATGTATCAAGATGAAGAAAAATAAATGAATAAAAATATAAAAAAACAACTTATTTGAGTACGTGTAAAATTTCAATGAGAAATGTCAAGACATCTGTTGAGCGTCAATATTTCTGTAATTATAGCGGAGATGTTGACTTTAACCTAATATTTGGACAACTTGTATGGATGAATTAGTAGATGTGTGTGATAGAAACATATTTCTACCAACTTTAAAAATATATTAGTAGTTATTTTATATTATACTCATCACGTAAAAATTATCAATGTTGTGATGTTTTATGTTGGTTTCATTACATTATTGTTATATGAGGTAAACCAATGAAAATATACCCAACTATGCTGTCAAAGTAAAGACTCGGCAAAACGCAATGTAGGCGTCAATTAGGTAGTTAACTTGCCTTTATTAATTATTTTTTTCAAATAATTTTTCCAAAAACAAATACCTATCACAAAAATAATTCACAATCAGAGGATAGGTAGGTACATATCCGCAAAACAAAAATTAGTTAAAAAAATATTCAAATATATTAAAGAACTTTGTTAAAATTATTGTATTCACACGTTCTTCGATGAGTTTTCCAGCTAAAGCTTAATAACCGTTAATAAAATTCTTTGTCACGGCAATATAAAACTAAATGTAAACGTGCAATGTTCTTTTCGGTTTCTCTCGAGAATTCAATTATTACAAAATTTGCAATATTCGTGTTTCTAGCAACTCGCCGGCTCACTGTGTCGTGTCGTGGGGGCCTCATTGGACCGAACCAAATTGCTCATTCCTTGAAAATATTCCAAGAGTATCTACGTAAAACAAATTGTAGTCGTGATTATTTATCATTTATTTATTTATCAACTTTTTGAGTACATATTAATAACACTGTTTATTGCCAGTTGGAAATTTCTTCCAACCAAATATATATATATACAATGTTATATAGTGACAAACTAGCTTCATGATAACGAGAGGGAAGGGTTAAACTAGCTTTGGGGAAAGGTAAAATTGCTTTAGTCAGCTTTTGAAGATTTTTAAGATAGTTATGACCTGTGATGATGCGACATCTGTCGACAATTGATTCCACAGCTAGCCGACTGCACTTGGAATGAGGAGATGAAGAATTCAGCATTGTGAACGGAGTGGAGTGCAAGGCAATGATGAAACTTATATATAAACAAGGTTATTTGGAAAACATCAATAACCTCGACTATATTTCTGCATTGATTATGAGTCGAAAATGTTCAAGCAGCCATGACCTAATATTAATAGTTATGGAGTTATGCGACATCAAAGTTTGCATTTTTTCTCAATATTTCTGACTCATTTTTTGTAAAACGTTGGACTACTACTTCTACTATTACCGAAAATAACATTATTTCAGTAATAAACTAAGTTTTTACGCAAATAATCGCATTTTCACCTACATATTTTTAATTTCGCGCAAAGAAGCCCGCAGCTGTCATTTCGTCTACGTGACGTCAAGTCTCAATAAACATTGCATAGTCTACGGCAACGTATCAAAGACACGGTGATGGGTACTGAGGTGTGACGTCATTCGCTCTGACCAGTGTTTCAGTTAAAATGGCGGATTGCGCAATTTTATACTTTTATTTTATTGAAAATCTCAATGTGTATTTTTAGAATCCTTTCAAAATATTTTCTTCTCTAAAATTACGTATTCTTTAATTCTTTGATACTGTCATCATGCCTATTATGCTGGAGATTGTGTTGAGTTACTCAGCAGTCTGATTTGACTATAAATAACGCCATTTTTACTCCCTTTCTTTTTACTCGTAGCGTCTGCTTGCTTGTCTAACGAAAAAACTTTGGATCGATTTTCAACCCTTTAACCCGTGATCCAATCGAGCTGAAACTTTGCAGGCAGACTCGTGGCGACGATAAAAATGATCTAACAAATTTTCGTTTAAAAAAATTATTAAATATAGTATAATTTTGGATTTTTCGAAATTTTAATGTTTTTTCAAATTGGAATCAATACAAATGAGTATTTAGCCCGACGCGTGTATAGGCACGGAACCTTATTCAATGAGTAAGGGAGTATAATAAAAACTTGGTTTTTATGGGTTAGTTTTTTACCATTGTTTCTTCAAGTCCTTACTGGGCAGTCACCCCGACACGTGGTTCGCAAGGAACACGTGGCGGGGTGACGCGAATTGCCCCAACATCTGGACGGAGAATTCCACACTTGCAAACATAGAAATTATCAACATTTCCGAGAAAGTGTGAGTATGTTCGATGCCGACATTTTCTCGAGTGACTCAAGGAAAAATAGTTAAAAATAGCGAGCACATCACATGTGAAGAATACTTCTGCCGGGATAATGTGACACGTGTCCATAAACTTCATCGTTTTGGAAAATATCTTCGCAAACAGAAACAAGATAAAGTCAAATAAAAAATATGGACTGTTTTTTAGTGGTATATAACTTTAAAATGAAATAAAACACATTAAAGTCATAATAATGGCCATGGTATTGTTTCGTTGGAAAGATAATTTTATGCCATTTTAGTGTTTAAATATTATTACGATATCACGATTTTCGAAATAAATTTGTGAAATTTGTAGGCGTTGTTCTGTCGTAAACCTATTCACGATGAAACGGCAAACAAAACTAAGCAGAAATCAGCAAATTGGCGGTCACTGGAAAAAGTGTTGCCAATTCTAAAAACAAACCTATAAAAAAGATCCCATTTTTAAGACAAATGGCATAAAATTATCTTTCTATTAAAGTCAAAACCACTGCAATTGCCACGTTTTATTTCATTTAAAAACATCAGAGATAAAATCTTTTATCTTCGGTTCCCATGATGGCGCGATCTAAAGTCTATTTGTATATATAAATTATATACTTACTAACGATCTATCACGTATGAATGACTTGTGCCTACTATAATTCGTATTTGCAATACGCAGAGCACGTGCGTTCACGATTTGTTTTCCACAGGCGCAGAAAGTTTTTAATATAATAATTTTAGCGCGTTGTCAAACACACTTAGGTAATAATATATACGTAAAACTGGGAAGTAATGATGTGCGAATTGGCCTGGCGATGAGGTGGTCGAAGATACGAGCCTCGTTCCGGGAGACCAGCGAGTTAACAGCGGCGTGCAGTCGAGATTTTTTACAAAATAAATCGAAATAATATTTCTCATAATATTCCTATCACAATTGAATATTCAGATTTCATATATATCTTTTTTTCTTTCGAGTTAAATAAATAAAGAGACCTAAGTTATGAAGTCTATATTCATCAAGAAATCAAACAAATTATCCCACTTGTACGCTAGAGTGTTATGAAAAATGTGATTGAAGGATTTCGTATTTCTGCAGCGAATAGAGACCGAAATTATTATACAGGGTGTCTTGTAGCTTGTAACTTCGGAAAAATCTTAATCATTCAATTTTGAATAGAAAATATTATTTAAGCTTTCGTTTAAATGTCGACAGTTACGGAGGTAAGCGATATAAAAGTTTGCATTTTTTTCAATATTTCTTACTTATTTCTTATAAAACGTTAGACTATCGCAAAAGTAACCTACATCTAATATTAAAAATTCATTCGCTTTGATACAGGTAAAATACCATGATTAAAATTAAAATAACGTGCGGAAATACTGACCACACTTTTTTTGCAAGATTTTAATCATTTTATTTGACTTGTATCAAAATAAGCGAATGAATTTTTATAATAATAATATTTAAGTTACTTTTGTGATGCTCCAACATTTTACAGAAAAGAGGTTAGAAACATTGAAAAAAATGCAAACTTAGATGTCGTTTGTTTATCTTCTCAACTGTCGACACTTCACCAAAAGTATAAATAAAGTTTTCTATTCAAAACTGAATGAAGAAGACGTCCCCTAAGTTTTTGCTACGAGACGCCTGTATACATATCTGATATTATATTCTATAAAAACATTAAGAGTAATAAAAAAGATATATGTATAATTATTTTTTTATTATTTTTTGATTCGAGTGAAAGTGATTCAAAAACGACATGGCCTGCTCTGCATGAAACGCAAGTGACTCATATTACCGCCCGCCGAAAGCGGTGGACGGATGAGTCACGCGCGGTGATGGCGATCCTGGCTCCTGGGCCCGGGCGCTGGCTCCAGGCCGCTAATCTAATATCCGCCCGACCTGACACCCAATCTAGACGTGAATTGAATGTCCGATACATCGCCCGACGATCGCGCGTGGCGCCGGAAGCGGCGCTGTCTGCTGCGCGTCTCCGCTCCTTCTTTACCCCTCATGACCCCCCCCTCCAACACCTACACTTCTAACCGTCCGAACAAATCTCGTGAAATGCGTGTGTAATTTTTTAACAGACAAACGCATCGACAAGGCCTAACGGTGCATTACACGCGACGACAGATTTATTTATTACTAGCTGTGCCCGCGCGGCTTCGCACGCGTAGTTTTTTAGTACACTGTTTGGATCTTCATAGAACTTTCGAGAACCTTCTAGAACATTCTCCTTCCAGAACTTTCAAGAAATGTATCGAGTGTACAAGAACCTTCTGGACACACCGACACATTCCGCCACTCAGTTTAGAACCTTATAGAACTTTCGGGAATTTTCTAGAACCTTCTCCTTCCAGAACTTTCTAGAGCAGGTTTTTCCTGAAGCTTTTAGACTCACCGACACAGTCGGCGTGCCTATTTTGAGACAATCTGAAGCATTTGCGGCCTTCCCATAACAAAACAATGTGCTAGAAAGCACATTTTCGTCACCCACTCCCAACCGCGCACAGCCACCCCCACCAAACTCGCACATTTTAAATGGGACACTAGGGCTATCCACTACTATAAGCACCAGGGAGTGGTAGTATCTGGTTGTGAAGAAAACATGGCGGATAGGGAAACACGGGTTTCTTTATACTATTATATATTTATAAATATAATAGGATATATCTATATCTATATATCTCATCTCTCCTCTCTTCGCTTCTCTCCTCTCTCTCTCTCTCTCTCCTCTCTATCTATCTCTCTCTCTCTATATACTCTATCTATATTTGCCTATTGCTTTAATTGAACTGCCGGACATTGTCCAATAAAATATATTACATAACATGAACAACATAAAACGCATCAGAATAAAAGTAACAGCAATTTAAAAACAAAAGCAAGGACAAATGAAAAGTACTAACAGAATGGAGACAAGATCCGGACTATCTAATCAGAGATTGTTTGAATCTGGACAGACTTGCGCCGAACAGATTCGGAAAATTCTCGCGAAAAAATAGCAACGTTGGACTATTATGAAAGTGACATTAAAAATTCTTTCGATTTAATTACAAGTCAAATAAAAATGAAAAAAAGTATAGCTTTTCAATGTTTTACAGAATACCAAAATACATCATGTTCTGTGTAACCATGCGAGACATTGCGCTACGCTAGATGGCGTTGTTTTCACAGCCTTAACTTGTGTCCGAAAAATCTATAATTCTCTATATAACAATACTCCGTATCAAGGTACATTTTTCATGAACACATACATTTTCCAAAAAAATGTCATTAAAGAATTGTAAAAACTAGCTGTAACCCGTCAAAAATGACGGAACATTGGTTCGCGTCTTTGCTAAAATCTAGTATATATATTTAAAGTATCTTTTTGGCGGTCCACGGAGAGGCGGCCGTAGCAAGATGCGTAGAGCAACCGGTTCGGGTTTGCTGACCCGGGCTTCAAGCCCCATCTCCGGCCGTTTCGTTTTTTGGCCGTGAATTCGAACGAAATTACTGACAGACAACGAAATTATTATTGATAATAATTTCCTACATTTTTGATGTGCTAAGAATTATGTGATTTGATTTATAAATAACAACCAACTAATGTAGAGTTGAAATTCAAACATGTAAAAGTACGTCGTTTTTGACGGATGATAGCTAGCTAGTAAGTCAAAAACACTGAAATAAAAAACTGCAAACTGTGAAGTCGCCTGTCTCCATAACTACTGACACTCATCACTTAGGCAGGAATCTACCTCAAGTATTGTGGACTAGATCTGTTACACCCTATATATGTTGAATCGTAAAAATCAATTTTTATTATACTACCTTTCTCATTGAATCAGGTTTCGTGCCTATTGAACGCTCATTACTCATTTGTATTGATTCCAATTTGAAAAAAACATTAAAATTTCGAAAAATCCAAAGTTATACTATAATTATTAAATTTTTTAAATGAACATTTGTTAGATCATTTTTATCGTCGCCACGAGTCTGCCTGCAAAGTTTCAGCTCGATTGGATCACGGGAAAAGGTTTAAAAATCGATCCAAAGTTTTTCCGGCAGACAACAAACCGCAGACGCTACGAGTTAAAAGAAAGGGAGTAAAAAACTCTTGATATTGTCATTTTTTTTAAATTCTTTTGACGTAATAAAGATAGTCGCATTACGGTCCCCATGTTTTAATGTTAACCAATTTCCAACGCATCTCATTTCGGTAGCATGGATTCATGACCTCACTCTCTTCAAGAACTCCACATTCGGTTACCACATATCAGGCACACGGCTTTAAAAACAGTTAGATTGGTCTTGACACTCAACTCGGATTTCTTAATCACCGCACCGTGCAGGGAAGCTTCAAGGTGTTATAATAGTTTTGCTTTTTTCGTTGCTACCAAAATTATTGACTCACCGACTCATTTTTCACAATCGCTTTCGGAATTTTACAAAACTAATTCGGTAAAAATTCTCAGCTTTATAAATGAAACGTTTCCGTATTAACTGATTAAATGCTTCCTATCTATTCCCGGTTGGCGATTGCATTTTACTGCAATGCCAACTCTAAAACAATAAAGTGCAGCTAAAAATATTGAAAAGGCCTCAATTGAGGGACTTGCACTAGGGTATGCAAATTTACCAAAAAATATGTATGCCGTATGTTTTTCCGAGAAACGATTCTCGACGTTTCGTTGAATGCTTATTCAACGTCATCAGGAGGACGACCTTTACCCGCGGAGGTAGAGGGCGGAAAAACATAGGTTCGTATAAAATATCCGCAACTATTTACAGTTAAATATGTCTATGACCGTAATGCAACCTTAACTCTTTAATTGCCAGAAAATGTTCTGAATTTAATACGGGATTACCGGTAATTAAGAAGGTATATTATGACTAGCTAGTAACCCGTCAAAAATGACGGTACTTTTCGTGTCGGTTCCTAATGAATGTTTATTTATTTATTTTTAAAGAAATCCAAAAAAAAAATTATTTCCTAAAAAAATCCGGAAAAAAATTCGAAATTTTTTTTTGCTTAAAAAAAATTCGACGGATGGACGGACATACAGACAACGAAATTATTATAATTGGGATATAAAACAAGTTGATGATACAATCAAATTGATACATATTAATATTAATTTCACACAAAGTTCACATATTATATACAATGTTATCTAAAAGAAATCAGCTATTTTAAAATGCTTTTAATTAGAACTATTAACGCATCCACTTATTTATACAGTGCTTGGTATCCAGGATGTCCGATGTATGCATGCAGAGTGAACTTCTGATGAATGTCAGCAAATCGAAAGTGATGGTATTCGAGAGAGACGAAAGAGTGACTAAGTGTGATGTAATTATAAACAACGAATGCTTAGAACAAGTGAACGAGTTTGTGTATTTGGGAAGTATGTTTAGTAGAGACGGCAAGGCTGAGAATGATATCGAAAGGAGAGTAACTGCGGGAAACAAAGTTAATGGTGCACTAAATGCAATTATGGCCAATAAGAATCTGTCAAAAGAAGCAAGACTAGCGGTACATAATGGCGTTCTAGTGCCAACCCTTATGTAATGGAAGTGAAGCCTGGAATTGCGCAAAAGAGGAATGAAAGTAGAACTGATGCGGTTGAAATGCGGTCCTAAGACGCTTGTGTGGAAATCTTTGTCTCTAGAGTGAGGAATGAACAAATTAGAAGTGAATGCAATGCTGCTGTAGTGTGGTAGAGATAGAAAAGAAAGGGGTGCTGAGATGGTTTTGTCATGTGGAACGTATGAACGAGGAAAGGATGGTTAAGAAAATATATGAGGCGAATGTTGAAGGCAACAGGAATAGAGGGCGTCCGCGAAAGACCTGGCACGATCAGGTACTACAAGTATTTGAGGATGGCCCTGTTAAAAGCCGCAACAATCGTAGAACGTGTATGAGAAGATGTATGAATGTGGCCGAAGCAAAAGTGGTGTGCCAGGATAGAAGAGTGTGGCGTTCAATCCTCTCTGCCTACCCCTGCAGGGAAACGGCGTGATGGTTAGTTAGTTAGTTAGTTAGTCTTATTTATCGATCTATTTAATAACGGTAATGAATTCGATTTTTTTTTTGTTAAGAATCATTAAGAACTATTTTTCTTTGCGTGAAGGTCTAGGATCTCAGTCTATTTTCGAGTATTTGGATAATAATCATATCCTTAACAAAGCGATTATTTTATATTTGAAAGCATCCACCAGAATATTTGAATCCGGCCACCAGCCGTGTGCGAGGCAGTGCAGGTACTCGGCGACCGTTATTCGCCGCTCTCAAAATAAACTAAATGATTAAGAAAATTTCAATAGAAAATAACATCTGGATTGAATCGGCGTGATTCACTCACTGACTTGGTGATATTTAAAAAAAAAATGCTGTTCAAATCAAATATTTAGTGTGATTGTAGAGAGGCGAATCACTTATTTGCACGATTTAGACTCCATTTATAATTGAATGTATTTTTTTTTAATGAGATGCATCACGGATGTGGCGTGGAAAGAGAAAGATTACATTTTTCCTCAATGAATATTATACAGTGGGTTTGTTTCACAGTAGCGGTCATGATAAGATGACTGTTATATGCCAATGGCAAATCGACAGTCATCCTGTATGATGACCCTCCTAGGTAAAGTACTTAACTAACAAATAGGTAATTTTTAGTTTTTCTAGTATTTTGTGTCCAATTGCTTCGTTGGTAGATACATTTTTATAATCATTATGTTCCTCCACAGAACAAGTTTCACTTTTTGCTCTCGCACTGGAACATAGCTGGACAGAATGCGCATGCGCATCCTGTCCAGCTATGTTCCAACTCAAGGTATACAACACAAATTTGATCACAATTATATTATGAAAAATACATCAGCAAATAGAAAGCAAACAACAATAACATCATCCGAAGCATGTGCAATTTTCTTAACAGAATTTTAGTATCAGCGCCCGGAGCATATGCAATTTTCATAACACCATTGCATCCTAAAATTTCACTCTTAATCCGCCTAAAGAAGAAAAACTAAAATCGTCCTTTTTGGTATCGTCATCAAACATAATAATTTCGTTGTCTGTTTGTCCGTCTGTCCCCGCAGCTTCGTGTAACGTCCGTAATTTCGTTCGAATTTATGGCTAAAAAAACGAAATTAAATGGCCGGAGATGGGGCTTGAACCCTGGGCCAACGAACCCGAAGGCGGCAATGATAGCGATGTTGCTAATACCACTCTGAACTTCGTACGAAAAAATTGAAAAATTCCAAAAATCCGAAAATCTAAAGACCAATATTTGTGTTGTTCATAAAAAAGCAGGATTTTCATTATTGATATGATTATTATCCCTATATTCAAAAATGTTTTGCTATTGCCGCGCCTGCATTACTCGTCAAAAATACAGAACATATATGACTTAGCAAAGACACAAACCATTTCACGTTCCACCCAATCACTAGGGTTTAGAATAGTACATTTAACTGCCGGCAGGGGAAATATTAAAAAATGTTCAAATTTTTTGATAATTATCGTTATTACTATTTCATACCGGTTCCTAAAGAATAAATAAGTAAATATTTATTCTTTAGGAACCGGCATGTAAAAGTACCGTCAAATTTTGATGAGTTATAGCTAGTGATACTTTAAAAAAGCTAGCACACTGAGTAACATATTAATGATAATTATAAAAATGTGTTAGGGAGTTTAAAAATGAATTTAAAAAGTTAGAATATCGCTGGACTAAGTATAAAAGAGACTATGTTGACATTATAAATAATTATTTTCATTTATAAACGCATTTCCGTCCCTAAAGCAAGTACTTATCATGCAGCCCTTGTATTACTGCAGACCACTGGACCTCTAAAATAATATTAATCTTTTATTCCAGGAAGCACCTCGGCCCTTCAGTGCTACCAGTGCACCATCACACCGCCGGGGCTGTACAGCAACCAGACCAGCAGACTGTGTGTAAACTTTGACTACAGCAGCAAGTACATTGTGGACTGTCCGTACTCCACCATGTGCATGAAGCAGGCGTTTGATCTAGTTCTGGCCAACAAAGGTCAGTGTTTGTTCATCGATGCATTTTGAGTGCTTCAAAATGATGTGTGTAGAATTGGACACGCCAAGAGAAAATAAAGATATGTAAAGCATCAATGTATGAATTTATAATTGTGGTGAGCATGTGAGATGCTCACTAAAGCAAGTATAAATGATGAAATGATTAAGTGGAATAAGTATAGATGGAATAAAATGTGCAACAAAGCATACAAATAATGGGAAGGCTGAGGGCTATAATGATGTTGCCACTGACAAGTGGTCCATTAGTTACATCGTGGCTTCATAGTTTTAGACTCATTGGAGGAGAGCTGTCATTATGCCTCCTGATAAAGTTTAAGGTCACGCATGGAATGCGGAAACTATGGGGTAACTAGTATAACAGAAAGAGTAAGGACAGTGATAAAAAGAAAAGTGTGGGATGTTAGTTAGATATAAAAGTATTTAAATGGGTTATGTAGTGTACTTTGCCACAATCATAATGTGAAGTCATTCGCTACTTAAGTGACAATACTTAAAGGTGCAATTAAATTAATACTTAAAGCCGGTTGTTTGATTTGTTTTCCACCATTCTACGCTTTTCTACACCAATCTATGCTTTTTGCTTAACTATTACCATTACCAATGATCAAAAACCCGGCACATAGAATGGCTATTCGCTGTCATTATTTTCATAATATTCTACATTTAGAGGTATTACAATTATTGATCTAATTGGTAATAAGCAGATAATCAGATAATCCAGATAATAAAGCAGATAATCCCAGCATTACTTGGCGTGGCTTGAACCAGACGTGGAGAAAAAAAAAAAAAAAATTCTGTGTAAAGCTAGTATCACTGGAGCTAGTAGAAATGTAAGCATCTCATCACACATGCTTCTATTTCCAGAGCGAGTTCACGGCGTGCTGAGAGACTGCGCAGCCCAGAAGCACAACTACCAGGTGTACAAGGGGGGCAAGTGGCACCAGGAGACGGACATTCAGGAGGCTTACGAAGAGGGCTGCAGGCTGCAGGACGACAAGGGCGCCAGGTCCCTGGCCACGGAGTACTGCTACTGCAGAAACCACCTGTGCAACGCTGCGCCTCCCTCTAAGGGAGGGGATCTGAACTATCACACGGACGCCATGGCGGTCATAATGGTGTTCAACGCGATGAAGTACATACGGAGTATGAGATAGTTTCACGTCAGTGTGGTTTAAAAGCAACTCTTAAGATATGTTGTATTGTGTAAAATATGTAATTAATTAGACATTTAAAAATAATCTATACCGAACATGAAAAGACAATGATATTAATTTGAGAAGATAAAGGCAGAGGATGTTATGGTTGATATGTACATAAATGTTGAATTGATCATCCATTCAATAAAATTGGAATGGATAGGTTGAAACCTGTCTTATTCAATCTATGACAGAGGTAAAATTGCTATACACAATATTTTAATACAAGTTCCACTCTATCGAGAACTGTAGCAAATCACAAAGTTGATGATAAGGCATGTTTCATTATTTTTCAAATTATTAAAATAATTTACTCTATTTCAAGAGAGATTATGATTTGACAGTATTTAAGAAATCTGCAAATTCATCCTTCTCTCGTCGTCTCAAATAAATTACATATATACCATTGTCCTACAACATTACTCTGTTAAAACAATCAAATATAATCGTACTATGAAAAAAAAATGTAAATATTTATATATGTACATCCATACATTTAAAATATTTGTAATTGTTAAGGAGGCACTTCATTCTCACAATCTTTTGATTATTTCAAAACGCCATCAAACACATAAATTTCATTAGTGCTAATTTCCAAGTACATTCCACCGAAGGATTACGATTCTGTGAGCAAAACTATATAATCATAAACTTTTCAAATGCCAATGACTAAATAAATGATTTTTTTCAAGGACATTCTCATAATTTTGCAAAACTCAATTCAATTTCGCATATTCTATTTTCCAGTAAGTTCTTACTACTATTGAAGTTAACTGGCACAATAATTTGTGAATTATAAACAATTTAGAATGTGATTGTAAAATGGGTGCAGGTATACTTTGCTTATGTATACGAAGCTTTGAAAATTTTAATTCGTAATTATCATTTTACAAGTTGCATCACTCGCACGGAGTATATTAATAATTCCCTCATACTTATCGATTTGAAAAGGAAGTCTTACGAGCATTACACGATATTTTAAGGTTTTCTCTCTAGGCTAATTAATTTTTTGGTTAACTTTTATATAAATTGTCAAGCATATTCTATTATTACTTAGTAAGGAAGAGATGAATTGTTATTATCTACTCGCTAGTGTGAGCGAGATTGGTATTGGATGGTATCAGTGATTGAAAACTGTAACTGTGATCACCGTTTTATAATATGAACACCTCATTAATACTATAATTATATTACGAAACCCTCCATTCGCCTTACAATATTAAATTCAAATTTAGAAAATCATAAACAAATTAAATATGTATTATACATAATAATTGATAATATCTTCGGAAAAGAATCACAAATGAAGATTTTAGTGATTGATTCACAATTTGTGATTTAGAGCTCATCACTATTACTCACCCATAAACCTAGAAACCACTCTAATATCTAATTCCATCTGTGAAACCCTACATCATATGAGATTTAACAGCCGCGGTCAAACAATACGAATGTTGTTGATGTGAATAATAAACTTTTCTAGAAATTTACTAATGCACAACACATATAAATTTTTACATCAATGTTCACTCTATTTTCCAAAGATATGAATAACTTAATATGGATTTCAACTAAAGAACGAACTAATATATACCGTACTAACTAATTCATTTGGCTTTTTAAACAGTACAAAGTAAAATACACATTTATATTCTAGCTTAATTATGCCGAAAATTTTTTACACACATGGCACAAGAAATTCAGAATAAATACATATTCGCAACACAATAATTTTTGAATGCCAAAACAATATTGTTGATGCTAGGTTTAAAAACACGGCTATTCATTAAAAGGAATGTGAGTAGGTATATAAGATTATTGTACATATCAAAACAAAATTATAAAAACGCTGTAGCGAATCTTCCACAAGAGTAATATGAGTATAATTTTTTTAAACATAAACATTTTAAAAGGGGTGAGCAAAAAATTTAGTTGATTATTCAGAAACTAGACAGTGTTTATGGAGAATAGGTGTGTATAGGTAGGGAATATCAACATATAATAGAGAAATTAAAGCCAGCGCCCTCAACCAACTCTGGAATCAATTATGTGATATTGTATATTTTGTTGTATTCACGGGACAACAACCATACAAACATTAAGATAAAGAGGAAGCACCTTTATTGTGCCAGTTTTTTTGTATCTGCTGAATAATTTAGCATGTTAACATTCTTTACATAAAATTGCCAATGTTTAGAGTTATTCCTGAAAAAATGGCAAGATTTCAAAATAAAGAGTTAGAAATTTGTATAAAATATACAAAAAAAGTTTAAATAAAGTACGGAAAAGGTCCCTATTTATCCAAATGTTATCTTGGCATCTGAAAACGTTTGAAGCCTCACTTACGGATTGGGAATATTTAGTAACATTCAGATTTACAAAACGCATGGTGAGGACAGTTCTCACATATGGATACTCAATAAGGAAGTAAGATTCTATGAAGCCAAGAACCAAAGTGCATACAACTACAAAGATGCAGAATTTGGTGAAACCACCGTTGCCCAAGGTATCGAGACAGCACCGCTGGGGTGGACTGCTCATGTTGAATGTGTGGATTCAGAACGACCAACAAAGAAAGTGTCAAATAAAGAATTATCCCGTAAGATCTATTGTCGTCTTAGATACAGAGATTGGGAATCATTTTAATTCTTAGAAAAGACCCAAATATGTAATACGTCGTAGACAAGAATTGTAGAGTAAGATTTTAGCGTACTTATAAAGTGCTTCATATATTCCTCACATTATATCTTTTATCTGTGATGTACGATAAATGATAATATTTAACTATTATGGTGCCTTTAATATTATGAGAAAAATTTAAAACCGATGATATTTTTACTAAACGCAAAATACACTATTATTTTATTAAATATTATGCATAATTATTAAATTATCATTGATACACTTATAGTTTAGAATTTTGTTTAATTTGTGTTGAAATTTTTTGTTTAAAAAATATAAAATATCCAATTTGATTATTATGTATGTCAAGGTGACCAAAATTTTAAATTAAAAAAAGGGACAAATTAAAATTTGATTATTATGTATGTCAAGGTGACCAAAATTTTAAATTTAAAAAAAGGGACAAATTAAATAATGTATATACATATAAATGTTTATTCTTAGCTCATCACATAATGTGAGTAAATGTGATTTTTAAAAAAGAAAAACATTGCAATTCTTTTCTCGCCTGAAACTGAAAATAAAATCGATAGAGAATTTTTACATATTTACATAGAAAATCTTGTAGTTTGCGGGCAAAATCATTCAAAGTAAATAAATGATTTTAACCATCATATAACCTGTTGGATATAATATATAAACCCATTAAAAAATTATTTCAAATGGTTATTCTATTACAAAAAAATTGGCCTTTCCTTGGTAAGATTCATGGGATGCTTATTAAAAAATCCAAGGCCAAATATAAAGAGCGTGGTCACCCTAGACTAATCATTTTTTATTAAAATTTTTACACTATTCATCACAACATTAATTGTAAAAATATTTAAATTGGTTCATTAATTAAAAATAAAATATTGTTACTAGTTTTATAATTATTAATGCATATAAATATGTTTTACTTTCTTCCAAATTAAATAGAAATACATATTTATAAAATAAATGTGCTCATTTTTAAATGTTTTTTCTTCTTCTTTATTAACTCGATAATAATTTTATCGGTAAAATTTGAGAGAAACATTAAAAGCCACAAAAATTCACACAAACAAAACCAATATTTGGTAAAATTAAATATGTACCTAAACATTATTTTAAACGAGTATTCACTCACACATTTGATAAAGAGTGTATTGTTTATCATTTGACATTTTCATCCATCATTGAAATGCTAATTTTAAGCTTTCAAATGGATAAGTCCAACATACTTATAGTAAAACAACTCATATTTGGATACTTTTCGCCGTAAAGGGTGTACACTTTCAAAAATAACTCTTTCCATTAGGTTCAAGATTAAGAGTTTTTATAGAAAATAAAATAAAGCGCCTGTAAATATTGATGAAATTTTTTATTAATGTGTATTTGGGTTACAAAACCGCCGGCACCATAGACAATGTTGGCATTAGTTTATTACTCGTACTAAAAACTCCAATTTTTATGTGTGCATTTCTTTCATTTCTATGTGCGTTCTACCCATTTGTACATGCAAATCGATTATAATGTACGCAAATTGATAGTCTGAATCATCACTTAATGTGAGATAATTTAATTTGTGTGCAATATATTCATTAAATGTAAAAATAATTTTTATTTGTGACTTTCGTAAAATTTAATTATCAGTCTTACATTGTTTACCTTACTTGTATGTATAAATATGTATGTGAAATATTTCGCAGAAAAATTCCACATACATAAATGTATGTATATGTTTAATTTTTCAAATAGGGATAGTATACGAGTCATTGTTATTACAGCTTTCAATTACAAGACGAACTTGGCGGAATGAAGATTGCGAACCCGATATCTTGATCGTTATACCAGTGTCTTAGAAGTATCCATTCAAATGGGGTTTTCATTTTGGATGTTAATTGGAAATAATAGTTAGTCAATTAACATATCGTTGTGTGAAATGTACCGACAAAAAAGGATAGGTCGCTACATGAGCTTTTTCACTTTATAGAGAATATATTATCGACATGTGAATAATGATGATACTTCATTTAAAAATCACTGCATTACAATAAGTATTAAAATATGGCTTTAAGCACTGATATAACAGAATGCAGGTAAAGGACTTTCTATTTAAGAAAGACAATCAAATCAGTATGTGTAAGCCGTGTGTACAAGCCACATTGTATTGTATAAAATATGGCTTTAAGCACTGTCATAACAGAACGTAGGTATAGGAGTTTCTATTTAAGAAAGACAATGAAATCAGTATGTGTAAGCCGTGTGTACAAGCCGCATTGTATCACACTGTCTTTAAGCACTGTCATAACAGAACGTAGGTATAGGACTTTCTATTTAAGAAAGACAATTGAATCAGTATGTGTAAAAAACAAAACAATATGCCTCATACGCACGGCTTACAAATACTAATTCGATTGTCTTTCTTAAATGAAAAGAACTTTTAGATATGTGAAAATATGAGTGGTACAAAAGCACAATTTTTTATACATTTTTGAATAAAAGTTCTGTACGTTTAGGAAAAGAAAAGTAGCTACTCACAGTCGCGTTGTTTTCCACCAAACAAAGGAACACAACATCCTCTCTCAGGAGTCGCACGGCTTCATGCAGAGGCTGGACCGTTTTGGCTTTCAACATCCTGTACAGCAGAGCGCTGGACATGTGCTCAAAGTCCTCTCCTGAAAGTAGCAAACTTGAGAATCAGAATTATTTTTACCCAAGACTTAAAAACTGAACTGAGTTCATTCGCAATTTTGCAATCGACAGATATTAAATATAAAGACATGCGTGCGAGATGTGCCAAATGCAATAATTTTACTGTAGAAATATTATTTTTTGTTTCAAAACCAAAAATTATTTTACAAATATTTCACGCAAATATAAAAATATTGAGATTTTCAACAAATATGCTCCGTGCCATTCTCTGCGTAAAGCTTTCTGGGCTGTTCTGCTGCGTCTCCGATCTTTCTGGTTGGCATCAGCAATATCAGCCTTGACGATCGACCCTATAATGGGATCCGAAACATTGGCCAGAGAGGTCAGATATTCAGCAGAATTCTCAGCCCAGAATTTAAAAAGATGTCAGAGGCACAGAAAAACAGTCCAGAACCCACACAGATATTTTTTATTGCATAAATTAATTACATATCGGTCCCCTCTATGTAATGCATCTTATTGAATAATTAGGTTACTTTAAGTTTTAATAGTATTTTACATGTACAGGGTGTCTCGTAGCCAGTAGCAAAAATTTTCAGGGGAAGTCTTCTTCATTTAATTTTGAATATAAAATATTCATCACACCTTGGGTGAAAAGTTGACAGTTATGGAGATAAGCGTAATAAATGTTTGCATTTTTTTTCAATATTTTGGGATTATTTTTTGTAAAATTTTAGATTATGAAATTAATTTACAATGTATATCAAAAATTTATACGCTTTGATACAAGTCAAATAAAATAAATGAGTAAAATTTTACAGAAATATGAAAAAAATATATTTTTGGAAGGTTTTTGTCACTTTAATTGACTTGAATTAAAGCGAACAAATTTTTTATAAACCATATAAGTTACCGTAGTGATAGACCAATGTTTAACAGAAAATAGGTCAGGAATATTGAAAAAAAATGGATACTTTGATGTTGCTTACCTCCAAAACTGTTGACAATTCACTCAAAGTGTAAAGAATATTTTCTATTCAAAGTTGAATAAAGAATACTTCCCTAAAGTTTTTTTTTTACTAGCTTCGAGACACCCTGTTAAGGTGTGCCAATTTGATTTGAAGAATCACCCGTGACATCATTGTCTCAATATCACATGAGCATACATGCTTATACATGTTTGAACTAATTAATACATGCGTGAATTTAAAGCTGATAGAACCAGCCAATTAGCAATTGGGAAGGTGACATATCTGTGTATGTGCACATTGGCATAAAAATGGGGATACCCTTTAAGTCAGTGTCTATGTAGATGCATAGGGAAAGCACTTTGAAAGTGACAATAATCACTAGTGTACAGCTCCACACGTATATTTTTAAAGGAGGTTGGGGGGGTGGGAGGGAGGTTAATTATAGATTTGAGAGCTGAGTATATGCTTAGTAAGAAAAATGAAAATTCAATACTGGTCTTAGGGCCGGTTGTATCAACTTGAATTATGGTAAGTTTAAACTGAAATTCTCGTTTAAGCCAGCGCGTGTGATTTTTGACAAGTTTTTGGATTGTTTTTATTCCATGTTTTGACACTGAAGTGTCGGTAATATCTTAGCTTATCTACAATGCAAGAAACAGTACTCCACATATACATAGTACATCACGTACCTACTTTTTAATCTATCCTGTGGCATATAAATGTAAAGTTATCCAAACCTAAAGTATGTTGAGATGTAGAACAATGCCTAGTGGCAAAATTCATTTAGAGTTGTGGCAAAATACATTTCTTCTGACAAAAAAGTATTGTCTAAGTAAATTACTTTTCCATATAAGGATATATGTACTACATAGGGTGTCTCTGACAATAGCAAAAACTTTACAGGTAGATTTCTGCATTGATAATGAGTCGAAAATGTTCAAGCAACCATGACCTATAGATCTATAATATACATTGATTGATTAATGATGTCCCGGTGACAAAAATCCAGTTCTGTTCTGGAAAATTTGGACTTGCTCAAAATATTCTGAATAAAAATACTGGTAAAAAGGATTTTAATAAAAATTGAAATAATATTTCTGGCGTACCCTAGTGTAATGCTAGTAATTCAGAAGAATTTCATTACACAGATAAAGTATATTGCTAACAAAAATTCCAAAATCAATATAGATGTCACATTAGCGATATCTGAGAAAAGCAGGTCATTTAAAGGGAATGAAAAAGCTTTGGTGCCGGCCGCGGTGAAGATCGTTACAACTCATATGTGAAACGTGGCGTATAATTTAAATATATACAAGTTCCAAAAATTAGTAGACGTGGTATTCTATCATGGGTGGAAATGGCGAACGTTACATTGTGTAAAGTGATCACTTAAGCCAGACGTACGATAGGTCGTAAGCCCTATGTATACCCAAAAGACTTCTATACATACTTTCCCATAAAAACAGTTTCGTCTCTGTGAAACATCTATAATGTACATTGATTGATTAATGAGCTAATATCAATAATATGGAGATATGCAATATCAAAGTTTGCATTTTTTTTCAATATTTCCGACTTATTTTTTGCAAAACCTTAAACTATCATTACAGTAACTTATATTGATTATGAAAAATTTATTCGCTTTAATATAAGTTGAATAAGCTGATAAAAACCTGGCAAAGGTAGAATTGTTTTACAAGGTTTTCATCATTTTATTTGAGTTATTCATAGTTATTCAGGATGGCCATACAGTTGGCATCGCAAACTGTAAAGGACAGATTCGAATGGCGAAAGTTACTTGATAACCGGCTGTTACACTACTGATAATATCAACACTTCTTATGATAAATACACTATACTTCTACTACAAGAGAACACATAAATATAATTCATAAGGAAATAATATAAACAAATATTATTACATTCAAGAACACATTCTTAATTTTTTTAGAACAAAGTTCTGTGAAATTTAAAACCAAATTAATTAATCAATTAGAAAGACATACAGAAAATCAAATCCTCAAAAAAATACTTGGCTGTGCTATTCTATTGGATCATTGGATTGGATGATCCAATAAAATAGGCCGCTATAGTGTAATTGGATAACGCGCCTGCCCCGGATAGGAGGATCCGTGGTTCGAATCCCGATAGCAGCCAAATATTTTTTCCTGGATTTGATTTTTCTGTATGTAGTTCTAATTGATTAATTAATTTGGTTTTAAACAAATATTATTTTATGAAAAAATACAATACCAGTAA